>JBBPQU010000065.1:0-47389 GCA_038092655.1 Boletus sensibilis | reverse complement strand
ACATCACCACTGGCACCCTCTGCTTTCCAACGCAACCCATAGCGAAGTACATCGGCAGATGGACCTCTGACATCTGCAACGTCATCAAGGCTTATGTAGGGTGAGCATATTCGCCCTAATATACCGCCTCGCAAGACCGCGGCTCTGAGACGTGGTTGCTTGACCAAAACCTCGACGATGGATTGGTACGCATGAAAGTCGAGATGAGAGGGAATGAACTCTGGTTCTCTCACTCTACGACTGAAGAGAGGAGGGGGTGTAGCGAGGGGTGGAAGTTTTCGCCCATGGGTTGCTATGAATAGATGAATCCTATAGCCTAGACGGCATGCCTTGCACACCACATCCTCTAGCGATGGTCCCCATGCTTCTCGGATACACTGCGTAGCCGCAATTGATGACTCGAGCAATAGTACCCAAGGCCTAACATAGCGGCTGGCGGTGGGAGTCACGGTATAGCCTTGCAAAGTAGACTCGCATCCAAGAGACTGGAGTTTGAGGTGGGAGAATGTAAAGTAACCAGGGTTACTTTGCGAGAGGTCGTTGTTCTTCAGATCCCAGTATGCATCAGGTATCTCCAAATTGCGGTCGATGAGTGTTACAAGATACCTCACAGCGTCTTTAGAGCTTGAGGTGGAGACGGCATTTTTCTCCACCAAAACTCTTGCCACCTGATCCAACGAAAGAAGTTCTTCTGGAGGGGTTATAACCCCTGAACGAATGGCGCAAGCTACGGAGTCAACCTGAAAGCCATAGCGATCATACAAAAGGCTGTCAAGCTCAGGTGTGATGACCTGCTCGTCATCGACACCCCGAGCGTGGCAAGACAACAACCCTTCTTCGTTGTGGGTCAGTGGGAGCCTGGGAGGGCTTTTGGTGGAAGCCGTACAGGGGAAGTTGGGGAGGGTTGGGAATGTCCTCTTCATACCCTTCATCATCAGAGTATTCGTCCTCGACAGGTCCCTTGAATTCAACAAGATCAAACGACCGGACCAGCTGAGAGCGCGGTGATCAATTTCCGAATCAGCAAAACAGCACTTTTCCCACAATTTTGCATGAAATGTCTTTGCACATCACATCACCACATTTGTGGTCCTGAAATTTTACCCAGGAGTCTGAATTCATATAAAGATTGCCTCAAAAAAAAATCAATGTATATTAATATTGAATATGTTGAGTTAGATTTCCCCTATTTCTCTGTACATATCTGTATTACTAGGTACCTTGCTGTGGGAATCTGTGGGAACTGTCCAAGTCTGTCAATACAAGGGTTGGTTTGCTGATCGAGTCGTACCAACCTTGCTTGCTTGCAAAGGGACTCCAAGATCCTGCTATTGCAGACGTGGGCTTCAAAGCGTGGCAGCCCCGCGGGTGACTCGTTGATCGAAATGTTATGCATGGAATCTGATGCTATCTCTCCTCAACTATGTGAGTCTGACTGTCTAGCGGTTGTGTCCTTTCAGGCTTTCATCGGGTCAACGACACCCCTCGAGTTGATCCGATCTGGTTGTTCCGAGTACTACCTCACCCCTTTTGGAAACCACCTGTGAAGGTGGAAACACTGAACATGAAGAGCGCTCACACGGAAACAAAACATGTATGAGCGTATATTGCGGGAGAGAAGAAGGGGAAAAGAACGAATGATCTCCAGGACAGGCCCTGGGCTACTACTACGACTTGCTGTAGGGAGTATGTAACTCATATAAGTACCAGCCTGGTCAGACATCCGACAGCGCCGCGTTATAGCTGCGAGCTTGAGAATAGTTCTAGTTGATCAGACAGTACAACATAGAGCGTCGGTACACCTCCACAACCACGCACGGCATGCAATGGCCCATCACCATCGTCCATAAAGCCACGCCTTCATCTGGCAAAGCAACACAATCGCCATCTGAACACTAGCCGCATCATACACCACATAAGCCCTCCGTCCACCCATCAGAAACGCGACCACAGCCACGACAACCCATCCCCATCGCGCTGGAAATCGCCACGCCGCGCTGTAGCACAACCGATCCACAATCATGATTCAGAACGGTAAAACAGAAAGAGAGCATACACGCACGTCGTGTCAAGTGGCCGTCCACGTCCCAAGAGATCCACAAGCACCAACGCCGGCGCAACTTTGAACACGTTGTGATCGCCGTTGAATGGCGTCGTGTACCCCGCCGTCTGGATCGTTCTCACCCATACCGCCAAGACAGGTGCAACCAGCGGCAGGAGCCACGTCATGAGCAACAATAGATGTGTGTTCTGGTTGTACGCATCCGCAAACGTGGGTTTGAGCATGTGGCTGGGTATGCTGGGTGATGGGCTGCAAGACGGACTCGAGCGATCTGCTGGCAAATCATTTTCATCAGATGTCTTGTCATTCTGTTCAGGTATGGGTGTACGATTCGTAGGTGTACTTGCTAACGTCGGGACAGAACCCGGGTACGGCTTGGGTCGAGAGGTCGCGTTGCAGTTGAGGAGTTGGGTGATCCAGCATCCGAGGAAGGCCACCTGCCACGGCACGAACAGCAATATGAGCGCTAGCACGAGGACCATGGAGATAACCGTGCTCCGTCGCACACCGATGTCTTCGGGTTTCCTGCTCTCCGATCGTCACCTCGGAGATAGAGAATTAGTTATCATATCGTACCTTTGAATAAATCCTCCCCCCAGCAACCTGAGTGGCCACATGAGAGCGACCAAAAACCACCAACTGACGCACACCATTCCAGCTGCCACACCGACAAGAAGCACTGCTAGTACCGCGCGCAGCATCCCTAACTCGTCCCCAATCCCAAGGTAATAATTGGGACCCAACGGGAGCAACGCAATGATCCCAGCAACCACCATCAATGCGGGCATCCGGTGCCTCACGAACACACCCAGCGACTCGCGGACGCTCAGCTGCTGACCATCTAAGCGCCAAGAGTGGAACAACAGCAGCGAGACGATTCCAACACTCCAGCTGAGTAACGTGGTGGGATACCGGGTGCCTATTCTACCCACCGAAGGCCACCAGTCGACTGAAAGGAGCACTTCTGTGACATCTTGACAACTAGGTCCAGAAGAATGGATTGTGAGATTCAGCCCGTGAGATGGGTTGTGGCGGATAGGAGGGATGTAGGGAGCAGAGGAATGAGTATGGAGGAAAATGGGTTGGTCGGAGGCAAGACGATAGTAGTGTATTTCAGAGTCTTGTGAAGTGTGGACGAGCAGCGGAGAAAACAGAGGTGCTGTAACCATGTATCAGCATGCGTCCTCGGAGCTTCTTCGCGACGCACTTACCTGCACATGATGAATATTCCGCCATTTTAGGGATGAGTCGATACGCTAGCAGTGCAGTGGCTGGGAGGCGTGGAAGACTGATGTACGTCCTCAATCCTACATCGTCAGACCGAGGTAGTGATATCTTCACACCACCAAAAAGTAAGTCTGCAGAAGGCCGTCAGTCTCGTAGCCTTGTTAGAGAAATACAATGTCCACCCACCCCAGAGACTGAGCTCGCTCTTGACATTGAGTGTTTGGTCAAAACCCCCTGCAACCCAACCACGACCATCATCACCGGCATCGACGGTGACCCCTACCCAGCGTTCCGCTCCATATGGAAGCTCGGCCTCGAAAAATACTATGCCCTCGCTCTCATCCGTTCCTTCGTCCGGTACTGGGAATGGCTTGCCAGGGATCGGAGTTGGGAGGAGTTTGAGCGAAGCCGGTGCAAGGGAATTGCATAACACGGTTTCATCCGTGGAAGATTCCGTGCAAAGGTGAACAGACACATGCAAGTTGAGAGTATGGTGTGGGGACACGTTCGAGATACTCCCCTGAGAAGCATACAAGACAAATGTCCGGCTATTCCCCTCATCCTGAGCGCTCGGTATAGGCAGGAGATATGTCCGCTTCCCAAGGGGACGATTGAGAACGAGTTGCAGATCCCCGGAGAGTGCCTCGTATTCCTCTTTTTTGAGGCTCAGGTCTCGGACGGAATCACCATTCGGCGGTAATAAACTCCCATCTCTCAACCACCGATCCAGTACTCGCGCACGTTCTTCCTCTGTTTGTGCGATTCCGAGCTCAAGTGCAGCCCGAGCGACACGCCACCGCGCCTGATGGCACCACACCATCTCGCGGTGTCCAACCCCCGTCCACGCGCCTTCGAGCGCAGACGTGAACACCGTCCGTCGATAGACGCCTACCTCTCTCGAGTACCTTGGCAGAATACAAGATTCGGAAGGGATCATCATATCTGTCGCGCCTCCGCAAATGGACAGGATCGGCGTCTCGTCCTCGCGCAATGCTTTTCGATTGCGGTCATATATCTCTTCGATTCGCGCGTCGAAACGGGCTGGGGGGAGTGTATGCGGGGTAGACATGGTGATGAGAGCCGTAATGTTTCCGGAGGGGAGAAGAGCAGTGCCTACGATACCGCCCATGGAATGACCCATGACAATGATTTGGGTGTTGGGAGGGTAGCGGGAGAGAACATACTCCACCGCCGCAGACGTATAGGCAATCTGAGAATCGAGGATGGAGCCATGAAATGCGGAGAGATCTTCATTGAACTCCACTACAATGTCATCGTGTTAGGTGTAACACCGGTCAAATCAAGCAAGAGGAGCTTACCGGCGTAGAAATCGACGGGTTTCGCCTCTCGTCTTGTGAATTCGTGTGACACGACGAATGGCGCCGAGAAGTATTGTCTAGCAGCAGACGACGCTATTGAGCGCACCTGGTGCGATGATCCCGCATTTCCTGGTATGAACAGGACGGGCAAACCCATTGGCTACCTCATTCGGGAACGAGTCGTTAGCTATCAACGTGTTAAAACCCACCCTTCCGGCTCCAAGACCTCACCTGGCTAGGCTCCCATCCAATTTCACGGTACAGCCAGAGTGAATATCGGCTGGCGAGCGGTGTCCAAGAGGTGTTGAATTCTGACTGGAGGAGGTAGGAAGGTGACATCCATGACATCCGACATCCTTGGGGCGATATCAGACGTGGGACGTCAGATGCGGCACGAAAAACTGTGTATGCTATGGACAAAGTGAGCAAGCCCAGGATTGTTGGTGCATTCATGGACATGGTAGACAACATTAGTCAAGACGCCAGCTGAGCATCTGGAAACATTGATGGCGTATTTTTATATCGCTCAATCATGCAAGCTGCTACAGCTTGTACATCTTTTTACTCGGACATAAAGCATGAATGTACTGTTTCAAACTTCTTCCATTCGCCTCTATGACACCAGAGACAACGAGCCACCGCAGCATACTACGGTATAATAAAAGGACATGAAAGGAGGGAAAAAGATGCGACAGGTGAGACGATGCAAATAATGTGATGATGGGGGGGCACCCGACGGATACTGGTTGGCAGCCATTACCGTCCTAGACTATGGTGCAGGAGGAAAATGAAACAAGATGTAGAGTACGCCGTCTAGTCGTCGCCAGCGTTCTCGCCCTCATCTTTCGAGTCTAGCTTGTCTGTAAACTGGTTGAGTAAAATTCTAGCATAGGCATTGAATATCGACATACCAGCTTCTTGCATGTCTGACGTCCAGAGAGTAAGGTTGTCCCGTAGTAGTTGCATGATGAGCGTCGAGTCTTTGTAGCTCTCCTCCGAGAGTGTGTCAAGCTCAGCAATAGCATCATCGAATGCCTGCTTGGCAAGGTGACATGCACGGTCGGGGCTGTTGAGGATCTCGTAGTAGAACACGGAGAAGTTCAATGCGAGACCAAGACGGATGGGGTGTGTTGGCGGAAGTTCGGTGACGGCAACGTCGGAAGCGTCCTTGTAGGCAGCCAGAGACTTGTCAGCGCTGTCCTTGCGCTTGTCACCAGTTGCGAACTCGGCGAGGTAACGGTGGTAGTCACCCATCCTATATGATCCCGTCAAAATTTGACCAGGGTAAAACAAGAGACAACTTACATCTTGTGGTAGAAGACCTTGGACTCTCCAGAAGCAGCCGAAGGGATGAGGTGCTTGTCGAGGACGTCGAGGATGTCTTCGCAAATTTTAGCGAGCTCGCTCTCGATCTTCTCTCTGTAACCCTTGATCATGGCAACCTGGGCCTCGTTGCCCTTGGATTCCTCCTTCTGCTCAATAGACGATACGATACGCCACGATGCACGGCGGGCACCAATGACATTCTTGTATGCAACGGACAAGAGGTTACGCTCCTCAACGGTGAGTTCCTGGTCGGAGGAGGCGACACGCTTCATGTTCTCGACCATCTCTGTGGCACACAATTAACATTTGGCGCACACGAACAAAATAGGTGATGACTTGCCTTCATAACGCTCAGCTTGTTCAGCGAGCTTGGCAAGGTAGACAGAGTCTTCGCGGGATTCAGGCATCTACGAATGGGGGCGTGGTGAGTAACGTGTTTGGAACGACTAAACGCGTCAAGGACGCGCTGATATACTTACTGTGGATGGTGGACGAGAGGTCTGAGATGTATTGCTGGAGAACGTGGAAAACGATGAGCTCGCTGTGTTCAACGACGGCGAGAACGATGGGTACGTACAGTGTGAAGAAGGGTGGGGAAGATGATGGTTGTTGATAGAGGAGCAGGATGTCGAAATAAACTGAAAATTAAATTCAGAGCTGGGCAGAGGGTTCGGGCCCAGGGCAGGGCATAGGGTATTTCCTTATCTGGTCATCCTTCCCACGCCACTACAATATAGAATTGACTTGCTCATGTGAAGACATGAAATGATAGATTAAAGTACGTAGTTCCTCCTTCGTCGCCTTGGCTGGCGTCGTCGACCTGTGGTCCGCTGTGCTCGACTGCGAAGGGCTCACCGTTGTGTGCAATGGCCAGGTACCTTTCCCTGCCAACACCGCGCTCAATGTAACCGTATCTTTGGCACTTCCTGTGGCGGCGCCAGTCTGTTCGCTGGTAGAGACACCCGTTTTTAGCTGTATAAGACCGTCCGACTCAGATCAAGGGAAGATCGCGTATGGAATGCTGCCACTGGAGGACAACGCTGCTCCATCCCATAAGTGACTTCATTGGTAACTGTTCAGCCTTGTTGGCATGGTCTCCGTTTCCCCTCAGCCCTCAAAGACCCCGGTAAGACACGGGATTCGCATCCGGGATTCACCCTACAACAGTTTCTCAGCCTGAACTGTGCTATGCTGTGTCCGCCTGCGGACAATGAATGGGCAGTGTCTCAAGTTGATGTGAGTAACCGCTTCTCTGATGCGGCTAATCCAGACTTTGGTGGACAATACGGATTCTGGCATGACACCGAGTACAGTCATCGTTTCATAATCAAAACTAGCTGACCACTACCAGTAAGAATACACTATAATCCGAACAGGCAACGCAACTCAACAGTTGAGCTGGGTTCTCTTGTCGTTGACGAAACACACGAGTCAGCACATAAATATAGAACCCTGTCTCAGACACTCCGGTTGAAGGGGTTTTAATAATATCCGTCCTCAGAATCGAAGCGCGGAGTAGTCGCCGTTTGACCAATATTAGCTTATTGGCCTCGTCGAATCGGCATGTTGATCATTGACACGGTTCTAATAGTGGCTTGTTCTCTCGCCTTGGGTGGCTGCACTCGCCTGTCCACCCCACCATGTAAAGTGATCATCGGACCAGTATGACATGGACACCAATCCGTCGATATCATTAAGACCTCGCACCAAGCCTCGCACAAAGGAATGGCGGAGGCTCAGAGTTTGTGCAATGAAGTCCCTTCTGCGGGTGAGCTAGTATAACTATCATACTATCCCTCTTGGACGCCAGCGATGCCAAGTGGACTTGTTTCACTCTGATAAATTCACCGCGGGGCCAGCATTCGTCTCTGGTGGATGCATGCTCTTTGTTGCCCTCAGCAGCGTTGAATTGCACTTTATGTCACTACGTAAAGCTCCACCCTATCGCTCGGATTCGCTCCACACCAGAATCCAGAATTCAGATCACTGGCCTTTACGCGCGTGACGCGTGACGACGCGCTCAGTCACACTATAAACGCGTCGCATGGTGGCAACGAAACGCAAAGCCACAGACGCCAAAGATGGCGCGCCCAGCTCCAAAAAATCACGTACTATCGACCATCGCGACGCGCAAGCGCTCGTTAAAGCGATCCTCGCCAAACCAGACACGTACCCGATATTGGATGATGACGATGCCCTGCGTCGCCAGTTCGTTGAACTCGCGCAGTACGCGAGGGATCTCGAAGGGGACCTTCAGTCTACCTCCCAGCCTGGCCCGCCACCAAAGACGATGACGTCAGAACAACTGCAGGCTGCTGTGGAGAAACTTCGCAAGGCTGCCAACAGTGGGATCAAGAAGCAGATGGCGGTGTGTTGCTTCCATATTTGTACAGATGACGTCTGACACATTGTTCCGTGATATTCCAGTGGAGGCCCTCGTGTAAAAGCGGTTCTGCCAAGTGGGTCTATGATGGCGTGTGCACCGATCCGCTTGTCTTTGGGACCCTCCTAGGGCTAGGCGGTCCCCCCACGTTCAAGATGCACAAGATACCCGTCGCCGACTTCAATAACTTGCTTGGACAAATCCAAGCTTCTGTCAGGTCAGTCCCCCCAACTAGCTTTTGCGCTATTTCTGACGCTGGATACCGGCAGGTACGACTACCTGTTCATAACCGGGTCGCACGTCAATGTTCGCTGGTCAGACAGCGGAGAGTTCAAGTTCAGTGGAACGTATGGCAAGTAGCAAAAGACCGACGTTGATCAGTAGCTTTCCCATTTTGAACACTATAACGACCTCTCTCCATGATGCCCTTTTCTACCAGTGCATGGATCCAGTAATTGCATCCCACACCCCATTCAATTGATGGCTTAATGTATATGGATATCTATTGTAACCTGACTTCAATTCAACAATAGCTGCTCAGCTCTCAGGACAATCGGTACAACACCTAGTGGACAGGTCAGTGGTTCCTCACAGACTAGTGCTTACGAGTGCTCGCCTCCAGTTGGGAGTGCCCATGGACGGTGTTCACAGACCCGTAGGAAAGCGTCGATGAATGCATGGTGCGACGTGATAGAAATAACTGGAACAGTCATCCTTATGTGTGCAACGCCACTGAGAACGTTCCGGACATACATTGTTCCTCGTCACTTTCAAATATCATGTCCAGGACTTTCTTGGCACGGACATCAAGCTCTTCATGCGTTTCTCGTACCTCGGGGTCCCAGGTTTCGTCCTCTTCAGTAAATCCTTCCTCGAATGGATAATCAGGAAAGTCATTCGCGATCTCTGACTTCTTGCGTCTCTTATCGCACGTAGACACGCAGTTCTTTTCGCGGATATTCTGGGGTACAGTGAGGAGCTTGCAAGCGCCAGTCGAATCTCTAATGAGCGACCCACCTCTACGATAGTGGTCTTGAGATCCGGCCTGAGGAGACCCTCGAACGTGACCTGGTTGGTCTTGATTGCCCGGCGCATGGGGCTGCAATACAGTTTCTCCGGAAGAGGGATGCTGTACTCGAGTTCAGTCTTCCACGCTCGGTGGGCATCCTTCGCTTGCTCTACACCCAGCTCGGTGAGCTCGGGATCGGCTGTGATCGATGGCTAAAGGTCGGACGTTGAGACATAGCTCGTGCAGTGCTACTTACGCCCCCACACAAGCTCTCCATCCCCATTTAGTCTCGTCCAGCTGGTGCAGTTTCGAGAAAATGAGAGAGCGATCTACGACCGGCTCGTGATCAAGCTTGCCTTATCCATTCCTGAAGGAATCGCTTCAGTTGAAGATACTATTCGATCAAATGACGAGGGTGATGTGACGTGCCTCTGTGGTGTACTTTTCCATCGCCACGTTATCTGACGGTAGTCATCCACCAGTGAGATCAAAGGAAATACCAGTAGGTAGTTCGATTAGGGAACGTACGGTGTCCCTCGCCATGTCTCCCAAGAAAGACCACCTTGTACTGCGTCCCCGATGGTGCGCTCGCATTGAGTCGTTCGATCTCCCGTTTGAATTTCACCCAGCGATCGTCACTATCGTCCTTGAGCCCGAAACGGGGGGGTATCTAGAACAGAATCGAGCTCTTTCAACGTCCTCAACAAGGACCCGAACAAGGCTCACGGCCTGTGGGTAGCGAGAGTGGGGCAGAACAGATCAGCGATTCCATCACGCTCGTGGAAATAAGGGGCTAGACGTACAGCATCCTCTTCTGATTCGGGATCGTCTTGGAGGAAGAGTCCGCGTAGATTCTGGTGCAAAGGAGATGTCAGTGGGCCATCAGTTGACTGATCTGCGTCGGAACCAATCTGCACGAACAGTGTAGCGTCGTGTGCCCATCGTGGATCTTGCAGCCAACCTTATGGACTGTCTTCCTTCCGAGCTATTCAGCCTGCTAGACCGGATGAGACTAGCTTGTCGATTGCGAATCCTTCAGATAGAGAGAAATCTGAATGTTTTCGCGTAATACAAGTGGCTCAAGCCATCCCCGACGACGTCCCGAGTGCAAGGTCCATAGACCCCGAATGAGTCTAAGACCGGGCTCGGCCGGAAGCTTACTTGGAATCAAGGTTGACGGCAACATGGTAGATTTACAGAAAGTTTATCCAGTCTGTTACAGACTGCATGAACGTTAAATCTACTATAGACATGTTGGCACTCAGATCGAATGGTGTTACTGTAACACCTCTGCGCCGCTATAGTACTAGGCGACAGTATTCGGTTCACTAGCTAGTACGTCTTGACTCTATGTAAGTAACGGGACTCTAGGATGTTCATCATAGCTTACTGTCTCACCAGTCAGATTTGGTACTAAGTACTATGCGCCGACTCTGTCGCCTCTGGCATTTTCACTAGGCCACGGTTGTGATTAATGATTCTCAGAAGTATTACTATGGTCTCATCGGAAAGATCACCCGATTGATCAGTCGACCAGCGGCTTATCAAAGCTTCGATTCGCGCCGGTTTCTTGCCCACCCTGTGCTGTACATGCAGTCTCGCCGAGACGAAAGGCAGGCAGAGCCCGATGTTGGCGCAGGACAGCCAGCCGAGGAACAACTTGGACAGGTGCAATCGGGTCTTTTCCTGATATGAACAGGACGGGCAAACCCTTTGGCTACCTCATTCGGGAACGAGTCATTAGCTATCAACGTGTTCAAACCCACCCTTCCGACTCCAAGACCTCATCTGGCTAGGCTCCCATCCAACCTCACGGTACAGCCAGAGTGAGTATGGGCTAGCGAGTGGTGTCCAAGAGGTGCTGAATTCTGACTGGAGGTAGGAAGGTGACATCCTTGGGGCGATATCAGACATCGGGAAGTCATAAGCGCTGGGCCAGCATGTTAAGCATCGCTTACCATTCTGAGAGTCGCTTGTGGGCATTTTGGCCAATGAGAGACTCAGAAAGTGCCGTGGAATGAGTACGTTATTTTTGAGGTCTCCAGATGCATGGGATGTCAGATGCAGCATGAAAAACCGTGTATGCTTAGGTTTTTTGTTACTACATTCAATGGGTTGGTTCAGGAATTGTGCTGGTTTTGGGTATACATGTTTTTTTTTTCCCATTCTTGCTAGCCGTCCTTCATCTGCACAACAGCTGAAATGAACGCTAAGGTTGTATGAGTTACGGACTGTTACGGATGCCTTACAGTCGTGGGATGGGGCGTTCTGCCAATTGGTGGAAGAACTCGGGAATCGCTGCTTTAGGACGTTGGCTATATCTTTAGATAATCTCTAAAAAACCGCTGCTGGCAGGGGGCCGAATTAGCCCCTGAGGATGTGGTGTCCTCGGATCCAACTTCGGATCTGTTAGGATAGTCAGGAGGTCCATGAAGGTTCATGTCACGAACTTGAAGTCAAGGAAACCAAGATTTGTGCAAGCCTCATCCACATGATCGGTTCAGGAATCTTCGAGCCTCGAGGATCTGAATGCATGCTGCCTCCCTCGCCATCGGACTAGGAATACGTCCGGCTCATAAAGGAACACTGGGAGGTACAGTACGAAGGTCACATTGGCCAAGGCCATGGAACTCCCAGATGTCCGCGCTGATTCAGTCTCTGGATACCCAGATATTCCACCCATACTCCTCCCTGGGATACTCGGGTTGACCGACGACATCCACCTCATGTGGATGGGGACACATCGTCGACAAGGCGAAATCGTTATAGCTTACACTCTGGACATATCGAGCTTGTCAGTACATGGTCCAAATGAAAATTACATTCGAGCTATCAGAGCCGTCGTTCAATGGGAGAGTTGCAAGGAGCATGCTATCGGATGAGACAGCGAGTGGGAGATGATGAGGGATATTGAAGCCGAGTTCCGTGAACGTCATAGGATCCCAAAAGTATGCACCCAAAGATGATTTCCTAGGAGTGGCTGCAGACAAGATGAATTTGCCACCATTCGAAAGAGTCTGGAAAGAAGGGATGTCCTTGCGCTCCACTGATTTGGACAACACATCGATGACTACCAGAGATCGGTGGGATCCAACCAAGACTTGCTGTCCGTTGTTCAACCAGTTGACGATGACGCGGCGCTCATCCTGGGCAACTTCTTTATCGAATGAGCCAAATGGGACTTCCAGGCGCCGCGTCAGCTGATCACCGGAGGAAACATCCCATATATGAAGAGTGGAAGATGTGGTGACGTGACCGTCAGTTATTTTGCCTGCCGTGCCGACAGCGAGATAGTCGCCCGCAGGGGAGAGTTGCAATGAGTCAATGTACAAACCACGATCACAACTGCAAATTGCAAGTCGTGCTCCAGTGGGGATGCTCAGCAGGACAATTGACCCCATGCTGTCACCGATAGCAGCCCACGACGAACCCGGCGATACGTCCAGTGCTGTGAAGTATGATGCTTGCGTTATTCTGTAAACAGTGCATATAATCAGCTGAAACACCACCCAAAGGGATAAAGCGGAGCACCTTCCACTTGAAACCCGCAAATCCTGCGAGCGGTTGTGCTCACATACTTTGTTCTGGGTTGTTACATCCCAGATGGTCACTCGGTCATCATGCCCAACAACAAACCATCTTCCGTCTCTTGAAATAGCACAGGCATTCACATCTGGCATTGCCATGAGTGAGCCCACTCTCTGGCCATCTGATATTCGCAATTGGATCGCCCCGTCGAGGAAAACCTGCATCATATGTTGACCATCTAGGAAGAACGCGAGAAACTTTGTAGGTTCTTCAGTGTGCATTTCTCGCAGAAGTCTCGGATCAGCTTTTCACAAACAATTTTCAAAACCAATGACAATAGCACCCTAATGACTTCCTGCTTACTCCGCACGCTAGACATCTTCGCTTGGGACCCAGTCGTAGCCTAGAGACAATGGTAGGTTGTGTGGAAGGCGAAACAATAAATTGTCCTCGTGGATTCGGTTGAACAGTGGTAATGGCGGTGCCAGTGAGCTCAGCGCTCAGCTACGGTGACAATTGTACGATTTCCAACCACACAGTGTTCCGAACCTGGCGACTCGGATTTCCGATGAAATTGCATTCCTCCACCTCGAGTTCCCGATCACAGTAAGACAACAATACATCCATATTAATTTATGAGTTGGGTTTCCGGTTTGGGTCCGAACTTCGGCAGCACTAGAACAAAGAGCACTCCAATTGTGGTAAGTTAGTAGTAACACACTAGCGTCGGCACCTTTTGCTAAACCAGCCCGATGATCGCCTTCAATGACCTGACCCGAACAGAACTCACGAAGAATTGAGCAGCCGGTACAAGCGAAAAGAGGCGCGAAGTGGAAACGAGATGCGAGTGATGTTCGTAAGTCTCAGCCACTTTTCCTTTGAATTTAAGTAGATTTGTCGTGCACACCTCGCATACCCCCATCTCTCTTGACTATCCGACATGTTTGCCAAGCTCAGGTATGGCACCAATCCCTCGCATTAACCAGATGATCCTTCTCTTACTTTTGGCTAGCCTGCTCGCCCTCTCACTTCCCCTTGTCTCTGCGCTGACCTTCAACACCCCCACGGACGTGGTGAGCGGACGTAACGCCATGTTCACCTGAACTTTGGACGGCGGAGAGCCCTACGAGTTCCCCATCCTGCTCATTAATTCACCAATTAATATCTGGGTACCGCTCGGGATCGTCACAGACCAGAACAATATTACCGTAGTTGTCCCTGAAGTTCCGGCTGAGTATGATCATCTGCTTTTCTGACAGCGATGATGTATTGACCAGTGTTTTCTCTTTCATGCATACGTGTACAGCGATGGGTACGTCCTACAGGCGTGGAAACTTCCGTACGTTTGCATCTTCAAGTCACAGGCTTGACTTGGATCGGAATGCGTTGACGATCTGACGGGAACACTTTTTAGCCCCCAAGGAGGCCCGTTTGCGCAGAGTGACCCATTCCCGATCAGCGCCGCCGAGTAAACCATCATGCATCAATGGTTGTGCAGACCCTTGCTGTGCCCACACTGTCCAGTTGTAGTTGTTCGTCGCTGAAGTGTTTCGATTTGTAGTTGTGTTATATATTTCATTTGGATGAATGTGTACTTTGTTCCGCCGTGTTCGGCAATACAAGTGGAGATTGGAATGACAGTACCGTACTCAACTACACACTCCTGTCCCGAACGAGGTTGCGAAAGACAAGGCTGCGGTACCTTCTTGCTGGGTTTCAGAATTCAGTCAGAATCACTAATAACGCAAAGCCACAGGCGGTGAATAGAATGATGGGAGTCAGAATGAAACGTTAAATAAGTATAGTACAACGAAGGTCGCGATGCGAGCGTTAATCAGTACTTACAGGGATGCCTCGGATAGTACGCGAAACAAAAACACTGTTACTGTTTTTGTTACCGTTTTTGTTCCTGCACTTGTAGTCCTTGTCTGGGAAGTCCACAGAAGTCTGCCATCTGGGGAAATGGAGACCAGCCGCACATCGGGAATGGAGCCTGGATCTGGGTGAAGGCTTTCGTAGAGGGGCCACGACTATAGATCGAGTGGGATAGCCCTGGACTGAACCTGATGACGACTACTTAGCTAGCTTGCATGTCGAAGATTCAAGTCGGAGGGCGCGAGGTTTTAGTCTCCCCCAAGCAGATCGAATATACTTCTGGTCATTCTGATCTTAGCGAAGTTGACAACACGACTAGCGTGACATTGCCATGGCCCATCATGCATCCGACCTCCAGACTCTGTGGGTGTGCACTGTACACAGATTGGACTACGGTATAAGTCGCCGTCCGGTGCGGATGCTTTGTATTAAAGTGGCTTCTTCTTTGTCGCTGCCAACGCATCCCGACCCCCGCGCTTTGCCCGCCTTTGGTGCGGATACTTTGCAGTAATCTATGGTCACCCTTCCAGGGGTTGTAGGTGAGATTGACTACGGCTGGGCTCCAAGCACCTTCTGCGTACCGTCCACAAAAGACAACCTCATTGTGGAAACCAGAGGCGAAACTCGGCGAGCAGCACCGAGGCGATAGAAGGGAATCAAGCCCGCTGGGCATTCTTCTTGGCCCACATGCCTACTTGCCAGATCTTAATCTATTCCATGACTTACTTCAATTTCCTTTTCTTTGCTTTAGTGGCTTGGGCTCTGTGCTCCGGACAACGACACCTCACGTACATTCCGTACATATCGCTGGATCTCATGCTTGCGGTGTGCTGGCATTCTGTATGGAGATAAGGTTGGTGTCCATTCGTACCTCTTCACTGTTCGAGCGTGTTTCCCTTGAACGGCGCAGAACTTATCCAGGGAGAGCCTGCTGTGCAAGCTATTTGTCAATGACCCGATCCAAGCACCTTCTTTCCCGATCGAGGTGTTCGCCAATCAATAAATAGACAAGGGTCCAGCCAAGGTACAATCCCACTAATACCCACCATAAACACGCACAAGGTCCGGAGACCCATATCGGTCTGATTGACGGTGGCCGCGCTCTAGAAAATGATCGGCGTTCTCGTCAAGGGGAGAACATACATATACGACTGCCACAGCAAGCACGCGAGATTGAGGAGAGAGGATGTCTCACAGCCTTCGTCTATGGCAAAGGACTCGGCATCTTTATGAAATTGTAACCCCTTCCGCGTGCTCCACTACAAACGTGATAAGATCTTGCGCGCTTTGTTCTGTGTAAGGTCGGCGCAATGACGGTTCACAGCCTCGATCCGGTGCTGTGGCCAGAAATGCCTGATCCTCGTGCAGCGGTGGAGCATATTTAATTTTCCTACAATGATTTACTAACTTGGGAACAACTTCTCGCACAGCTGACTCAGTCGTTATCGCAACTATGGGAAAGGAGCGAATACAAAGATTGCCACGAGGGTGAGCGAAAGCAACCACAAGAGAAACACGAGGAACGTCAAAAGGTATTGTCCCCCCGGGCGGAAGGGAACGACAATATACTACGTGGTATCGCAAAATAAGTGTCCTAATCGCGTAGTCCCCCTTCTATGATAGATCCCTTGATGACCACTGGTATGACCCCTGTCAATGAACCAGGCAAATTAACTTATGCTGGATAAAAATCGACGAGCACCGAGACTTACCTCCCGTGGGGAGACGCCAAGAGCGGTGCCCCACAAAACTCAAGAGGGTACCGAGGAATCCTCTATGCGATGTGATAGATATAACTGTGATGGCCATAAACTTTCGACGCCAGGTAAACGTAAGATAGGCTAGGTGCACACCTTGGTCCTCGTCATTGTTAAATATTACATCCAACACCCTCCTGCACCGTTTAACAACCTCCTGCTGGACTTCTCGATATTCTAACGTCCAGAGTGAATCATCTTCGGTGAAACCATCCTCAAACAGGTATTCCGGGAACTCCTCGTGTATTTCCGAGCGCGAGCGTCTCTTGTCATGGGTAAAGAGGCCATAGTATTCACGAACGTTCTTTGAACGCGTGCAACAGTATAAGTGGAGACGGAGATGGGATTGCCCACCCGCTCACCTCGACGATGGTCACTTTGAGACCGGGGACGATAGATTCGTCGAACGTGAGCTGGTTCGTCCGTATTGCGCGTGTCAGCGGACTGGTGTAAAACTTTCCCGGAACAGGAATGCCAAAACGTCGTTCCTCCTTCCAAGCCGAATGAACTTCCCGGGCCTGTTGTTCGCCCAATTCTGTGAGTCGTGGATCGGCTGGAACTCGCACGTCAGACTACAGGGTCACGGGCTATCCTGAATGAAACACATCGCTCACGCCCCCATACGATGTCTCCATCGTCGTTTCGCTTCACCCAGTATCTGATCCGATATCGAAGATGAGATCGCATCGGTTGCAAAGCAAAACTCATTCGACCCATTTCTGGAGAGTCAAAGAGTGAATTGGAGATACGCTAGTAGTCTGACGACCTACGTCTGTGCCATATCTCTCCTCACCCACGTTGTCTGGAAAGCTCATGAAACGAGAGACGTGCAGACGCAGCGAGCATGTGAAACGCACGATAACCCTCCCCATGTCTGCCTAGAAAGAAGACCTTGTATTGCACACCTGGTCCTGCGTTCTCGTTGAGCTCCTTGATCTTGACAGCGAACGCTGTCCACCGATCGGGACTTTCGTCTATCAACCCGAATCGGGGGAGTATCTGGAATACACGGCATGTCTCAGTCCGTCGAGTTAGCCACAAGGGGCCCGGACGCACGACACAACTTTGTTAAGATTTGACACGAACTCACAGCCTAGCAGCAAAGATCGTCGAACGCAGGTTGCGAGATTTCGTATGGCACATGCGTACCTTTTCAATGTACTTTTGTTTTGGATCATCCTGGAGAAAGTACCCTGGCACTACCTGATCGGCAAGGGCGTCAATCTCCAACTTGCCCCAACCTTTCGAGTGAAGGAGTCACTCACCTCGTACTCTCTTTTGCTCATGGCTTGAACCTCAATCAATGAGGGGAGAAACAGATGATCTCTACGCATATTTATATACCACTGCTGGCAGGCGGCCGAATTAGTCCCTGGAGGACGCCGCGTCCCAGGGTCCAACTTCGAGATCTATCATGATGGTCAATGTTCATGTCACAAAGTCAAGGAAACCAAACAGCATAGAAGAATATCAGCGTGCACGGGTAGTACTTAACAATTGCAAGCGACGATGCTACATGAAGCAAAGCTACGGTATTACTGATAGAATAATGTAAAGAAATCAAAACGTGTACACTGCAACCACGACCTATGCCACATTAAAAACACTAAAACACTGCAAGCAGTTGAGATTTATGCAAGACTCATCCACATGCCCGCTTCAGGAACCTTGCTGCGAGCCTCGAGGATCTTGAACGCACGCTGCCTCCCTCGTCCTTCATCAGGAACATTCGCTTTGCTAGGCTCTTCGTCGCTCTCGTCTTCCTCCGCGTCTTCCCCATCCCCTGCGATAAAGTCGAGGGTACCGGGATCTATAGCTCTGGAACGATCTCGTTCCGCATACGAAGCCCTGCGCAGGGTGGCCGACGAAGTATGTCGTCGACCGTCTAGGAAGGCAGGAACTATCATCCCTGCTCGATCTGAAAGCGAAGTCTTGGGCTGATACGACGCCAGTGATAATGGCTCTCTCTGACGAGATAATGGACCGATAGCGATAGGTAACGATGCGGGAAATCCGGCATTTCCTAAAGACCATCGTATGTCTGTGTTTCATGAGCCTAGGATCATCGATATCAACCGGCAAAGCTTACCCCTGGAACTACCCCAGTCATTGTCATCTGTGTTGTCTGGAACTCGTCCAGAGCCGTCCTCAGTTTCCTCCGGTATCAGGGCTCCAGGGACACCATTTCGCCGTCGACTCACAAACAGTTGCCATGCTTTACTATCTCGTTTCCACGCGCTTCTATGACTCGGGGTATTTGCCGCGACCAATTTCAATATTTCTTCTTCTTGTGGATCGGGTTGTTCAGGGTATTCGGATTGGGCTTCCTGTAATAGTAGGACGGGCGGCGTTGTATGTGAGGCACCGCTATTTGATTCGCCGGTCGCAGGTTCCTCAGCGGCTGTGGAATGAAGGACGGAATAAGCTGGAAGTGACGTCGGCCGGAGAGAGGACAGCGATGCTGGCAAAGCACCGAGGCTCGCAACGCGGTAACGTCCTCGACGTCGTATCTGAGCATTCTCGATGAATGGAAGGGTAGGAGCTACATCTGAAGACTCGGGATCACTAATTCCATCATCCAAGTCAAATATCAGCTCTACGGATGTCGTCAGGTCCGGGTAACAAAGGACGAGGGCCTCAACCCTTACCCTCGTTCTCTCGAGATTCACCATTGACCCCCGAGCTCGCTTCCTCGCCTGTGACGGTCTCCGCTTTGATGTCGAACTTGACCTTCCTCCTTCGCGGTGTCCCATCCGTAGGCGGTATCACACCCCGATCAGAGTTCTCCGTCGGATGTGCATGAGCTTCTTCGGCCTCCTTGGCTGGCATGGTTAATTTCGCGGCGTTCGAATCTCCATTCTCTTTAGCCGGTTTGGGAGCGCCTTCGCCTCTGTTGTTCGGCTGGGGAGCGGATTCTTGGTGACGTGCACGAGCGACGTCAGCTTCCAAGATGGTGAAGTACCTAAAACTGACGGCCGTGTCCCTCGATTCGTCCATGCTCCGCTTGAAAGGCTGCACGATGTTGTCACCATTCACGCACGGAGGTAATTCAGGGGAAGATTCGAGCGATGACGATATTGAACCCTCCGCGGAGCCAAGTGAGGAGGGGTGAGACGAATACGGAGGTGGTGATCGTTCGCGCGTCTCGGTCGATTCCTGGACCATGCGAACATGATGGAATCCCGAGGTTGCTAATGACGCTGAAAGCGAGGAAACTCTTGGAAGTGAGGATGATGGAGACATCGTTCTTGGCGCTGTGCTCGGAGTCGGCACGAAATTCCGAACGGAGACAAGAGGCGTCCCTAAGACTCCTGAAGTGGACATTGAAAGGCCACGTGAACTGTCTCGCCTCCTCGTCTCGGCGACTTTGGGTCCCATTTGCTTCTCCACCTCACCCATATTCTCAACAAATTTCCGCCACAGCTCCTCCACATCATGTCGTAGCCTGTCATCTGCTTTTTCCAGCTCTGCATACTTATCTCGAACGATCGCCGCTATTTGCTCCTCTGCCAACGATCTGAGATGCTCGGAAGCCTTGACAGCGATTGACGATAGATGAGTAAAAACGGGGTGAGAGGGTATGAAAGGTGCTGGAGGGAAGAGTGGCTTCAAGTTGTACAAGAAAGGACCGGCGGTAGCGCTCGCCTGCGCAGGAGACTCTTGAGGAGATTGATGGGCTGGTTGTGTCGGTGTCGATGTTGGAATCGCATTCTGAGGTAAAGCGATGCCAAAGGCAGACGAATACGTAGATGAGGACGACAGTCGCGTAACGTCCTCGGCAAGCTAAAACGATGACAAGTAATCATGAGTCAACAGCGGTCAACCTTCCAAGAAAGACATGCTGTGACGGCGGATAAAGCAGAACGCCAACGGCATAGACGCCAATATGACAAAAAAGACAAATGGAGCCACAAAGCAATTGTTGATATCGCTCCGGCCCGTGTGCTGGAAAAGGACGGGAACCAGTCGAGCCACTCACGAGACAGTCTTTGTGCACTTCAATCCACCCACAACTGCTCAGGAGGGTCTCCTGTTCCACCCAGTCGGGAGAGGGGAGCAACGGGCCTTCCTGGCGATCCACATCGGATGCCACAAGCTGCTGTACACGATATGCCACCGTCTGACAGAGTAGACAAGTGAGCGTCGTAAATCGGAGGCATCGAGACGAGTCCGCGATGGGCGGGCCGATTCTCCTCGTCCTCATTGTGACTTGTGGATGAGTCTGAAATGAAGAGAAAAAAAAGAAACGATCAGTCGAAAAAAGAAAAGTAGAGGCTCACTGCGACCTACAATGAAGATGCCCCGCTCGCCGACGTACGTCAGTGTATATTCCGAGTCGCCATCGGGAGCCATGAGAAAATTGGGGAGTTTCTCCGCATGAGGCTGGGGCGATATGCGAACGTTGAGACATTTGCAGGCACTTGAAGGCTGGTCCTTGGGCATGTCCGCCATGGTGACGGTTGCGCTGGTGGGGGGAAAAAAGGAAAGATGGGACAACCAGCGTTTAGCGGTGTAGACGAGATCCAGCAGCGGATTAGATGAATGTCCGGTGCCGTGTGCGTGCATGTTTCGAATGCCAAAAAAGGAGATATGAGGTCTTGTTTTTCCACGGTCACACTCTCACCCGAAATTCGCAGATCCGAGGCCAAGGTTGATAAATTGGCCGCAGTTTTCGACATTTTTAGAATCTCCTTTTTCACACAAAGACCGTGCGGTGATCGCAGCTTTCCCTTTCAAGATGGAGATCTCTATCAACTAGAACATCGTCACGGTCCTACAAAATATCCAGCACAACACCCAGGCACACACCGCACAGGCACAGGAGATAGCGCGACTGAAGAATCAGAACTATCCGATCTACCGCTACCACCGCGAGGCCGTACACCACCTTCTGGAACACCACCCTTCATTCCGATTGGACGTTGTTTTGGTTACTTGTCCTTCTTCGTCTCCCCGTTGCCGTCAGCCCTGACGGCATCTTCAGCCATCACCTGACCATATTCGTTCACCCGTTTGGGGTCAATGCGATATATCCACCGCTGTGTGGACACGGCCACATGTTAGACCGGTCCTGTATACTATAGATAGTACAATCGCCCACCTGGTACAAGAATACCAAAAACACAAGGTCGTCCCGGAAGCACGCGAGCCGATGAAGGGTTGGCATCTTGATACAAAACCTGTGGAGTGGTAATCACGTGAATTCCATGCCCCATTATCATAGCATTAGTAACAATTCGTGATCCTTACGCAAATAGGTCGTCTACCACCGTCGACAGTGACTTATAAATCGTTGCTTTCATTGGCATGTGAGCTACGCTCTGCCGGAATTTTCCAATGAGAAGCCATAATCGACAGATATAGCAACGACGGACCTTCAGCTTATAATTGATGATGAGCTGGGGTATCAGTTGTGCCTGGCACAATCAATCGTCGTCAGGAAACCCTTGCCAACGTGAAGACGCCAATATACTCACAAATCCAAACATGTATACAAAAGAGGTCAGCGTCGAGATGATGTAGCTGTACCAGCCCCTGTGCGTCTCGTACACAAGCGAGTAGATACTATATGCTGCAAGCAGTGGGATGGCCACATAGGATACATATCGGAATGCAAGTTTGTCGTATCTGAAGAATCTCAGTCAGCGTCAGAGGTTCCCTCAACGTTTCCAGCCCACTTACTCCTGTGTCCTCTTCTCATCCTCGCTGAGAACGTGCTTATCTGATCATGTTATTTGTAGCACGTGAAACATCAAAAACGTGTTCGAGACCGTACCTTTAATACTCAGCATATAGGGGAACATCGATCCGGCAGGTGAAGGCACGACACCGATGTCAACCGCTTTTGTGATCTAACACTCGTGGGGTTAACACAAATGCGATAATCGCTCGCATAACGTGACTTGCCTTCCAAGCTTCGATAACAACACCCATTCCAGAGCCGAGAAGAATCATCCAACTCGTGTCTGTGTTATTGTCGATGAGGTACAGGAGAATCACAGTCTGGACAAACACGTTGGTTATGATCTAGAAAAATTTATCAGATGTGTGGCACGAGCGTGAGTCCATAGACTGCAAGCGAGGGGCGTACCGTTCTGCGGGGTAAAAAAATACAATCAGAGTAAGCGTGATACAATGTCCCGCACGCTTACCTGACAGACACCCCCACGAGTTCCTTCCGTTGACGCCAGTGTGACACATCGGACTTGAATGCGAGCATCTCAAATCTGCGCCGATCAGCTAGGCTAGCTGATACTAATCTCGGCCGAACTCACACCGTGTGCAAAATACCAACAAAGGCGGTTAAGGCGAGGAACCATGGATTAGTCTCGAGTAACATCCTCTTCACCTCATCTAGCTCTGCGCCGGTGCCACCGCTCTGCTGCTTTATCGCTTCATCGAAGCCATGTGTCATCGACGCGAAGAGTTGAAATTTAAAGTACGACATTGGCTGGAACGTTATTTGCAATGGCACACTAGGGGTTGTGGTGTTAATCTCCGTTAGGTGGGACCGCAGCAACCAGAAATCATTTGGGAAGACAATTGGTTTGTAAAACCCTTTCGTTCCGGTTGCATCCCTTGCGTCAGGAACCAGGTGGATATCTTTTGCGGTGTAAGTATTGCCCGGTCTGCCATATTGGATAGTAGATACTCACATTCGGATATGACCGGAGGTAATTTATCCAACGCGAGGGCGGTCTCATCGGAGATGAGCGCCAATGTCAAGTTCTACACTGCTATTAGTCCCCTGGTTGCATGGTCAGCCAGTGACGGGTGGCGTACCCTATACCAATGTGAAACAACCACGTCTTCCTCAATAACCTTGCAGGGTCGAATTAGAAAAGGACCAGGCAACAATCCAAGGATATACCTCTTCTTCTTCCTCCTGTGCATCATCAGAACTACTCAGAAGGTTTTTCTCCTTGCGCATCTTGGCCTTTGGTAGATACCGAGTCAAAGCTACGTCACAAACTAGGTGAGATAACCATTATAGGAAGATTCGCAGAAATCAACCAACGTTTACGAATGTGGTGTACGGACTGGGGGTCAAACGATGGATTTGATGGGTCCGGACTTGCCCCCTCCTTTGTAAGGAAGACATCTGCCCAGAGAGACGAATTCCGTTGAACAGCCTGATTCGAGTGAGACTCTGTATACAGACGACAACTGTGGCTATATACCTCGGGTAGGGCAATATCGAAGTATTCGGTTCTATGGTCGCTCCAATCTCCAAACGTAATGTTTGACCACACGAAAGAGGGTAGGTTCCTATCCTGGTCTTCTCTCCATCCAGCGGTCCATTGACGCGAAAACACGTCGCCGCTGGGTGATGTCGAGAAGTATACATACATGGAGAGCGGCTGCCCAAGCACCCACGCAAGGTGGGCTTGTTGTGGTGGGAGAAGGGAGGGGTTCACTTGACCGACTGCAGGGGGTGCTTCGCCTCCGGGAGAGGCAACCGGAGTTGTCTGGGGCTTCGTAGGGACAAAAAACTTCATCGCTGCATAGCACTCAGTTGTTGACCTAACTTAGCCCACGTTTTCTTGCACTCACCTAGTTGTGAAATGGCCCACACCAGGAACACTTGCTATACCACAAGGCGGCGTTGAGGGCTGGACCAGAAGCATACGTGGAGATGTCATACCTGGACGGCCCCAAAGACTTTGCGGAACGGGCTATTCTCCTCCTGGAGAGCTGGCTGGGCACCTTGTCTTGCTGCTGGTTCAGCCATTTTGTGAACGCGAGCCCGACGTTGAGGACGGTGGTGGTTGTAGGAAAATACAACTGTTCCTCGGCCCGCCAGCCGGCTGCTTTGAATGGTCGACAACTCCCACGCCTGGCAGTCTGATGGCAGCGTCGACCTCGATGAGCTCGACCATCGGCGAGCCATTTCAGCTGTATCTCGGCAGTACTTTCTCTCAAAAGCCCAGAGACTACGAGGCCATATACTCCACTCACAACCGTGACTCTCCTAATTATGCCACAGTGACCGCACAAGCAGACGGCATTCACGTCTGGGACGTCAGTAAAAAGTCATTTCATTCCGGCCTTGCGAACAAGTCTGATGCACTCAAGTGCAGCTCCAGAATCTCCATGCTGTAGCATCGTATTCCGTTGGAAAGCATGTCATCTTCGCAACACCTGCCTACAGTTTGTATGTTACGGAGGAGGGGAACAGGTCGGTTATCAGCTACACTGCCTTAGGACTAGCCCCGGACATCGCCAGAGAAGATCGTGGGCGTACTATCTGGGTGATACGACAAAACATTTCCTGTTCAAGTGTCACAGCAAGCGAGAAGACTGTTGTAGTTGTACGTCTTCCTACCCTCGAGACGCAATGACTTTCACCGAGGCCATCCTAGGTCGATGATCCGCCTGTTCGAATATGTGGTACGGGTCATGGCATAGTACCGCTATTACTCGTTTCAAAAAATGGAGGTCTCTCCCTTGCGAACGCGCAGGTGGATATAAAAAGCCAGCTAGACTGGCCCGGGGAACGCGAACACTTGGAAACCTTCGTCTTCCCTCGCAAATCGTGTAGCTTCATACAGGATGACATGGACTCATGTAGCAGTGTTGCCATCACCTGCTGCCAGACCAGCATGATCCTGCACGTACGACTTGTTCTTTTAGGAGAAGAACTTGTTCCAGTCGGAGCTTGCGAAATACCGATCGCAAGCTCAACCAGCGATCCTAATACCGTCATCCTCGGCTTAACTTGCAGTCCCTCTGGTGTTCTCAGTTTTATTGGTGTGTCTTCCATGCTCATTGGTATGGCACGTTGGTATATCATGTTACAGACTCGCGTGGAATATGGGTGACATATCAACTCATATCCCTGAATTCGTCCCTTGTCTCGACTCCCATCTCCGAAAACCTTCACCTTCAGCGGTTTACCATCTTCAAAGGCAAAAGGCCATCGGCAAGGGACGGCCTTTCCGTCATATCCTTGGGCACTTCTCTCGTCCTCCTCGCTGCATTGGTGGAGGGGACCCAAGATCTATCTCTCCAAATATGGGACCTGTCCTATGGAGTCCTTTTGGCGGCACAATCGATGCCCGTACCATCCGCACTTTTTTTTGCGCATCTAAGCCTCGCTGTCGCCGACGAAGGACAAGTACTTTTGACCGTGTCGTCCACACAACTGTACGAGAAAAAAGTTGCCCCTAAGCGTTCCTCAATACACATTGTGCCCGTGGACGCACGACTCAAGTCGAATCTCGCCGCTGCACTCGGCAAAACGGCTCTGACGGCTGAGTGGTTAATCCCCAAGACATCAAATGGTCAGAAATCCGAAGAGGATGACAAATCTACCAAGATAATTTCCGATATTCAAGCCTATTTGAAGAAGAATAATGCACAAAAGGCTGAGCAAGCTTTCTTGAAGTGGGTTGACTCACATAGCGTAGGCACTCCATCCCTTTATGCGATTCTTTCACTAACGAAAAGAACAGTCAAAAGAGGCGGCTCTCGGTCATGAATTTGTCAAGAAAATTTTCAACATCGTCTTGCCTCCAGAGCCACCAACCAACTACCCGTATACTCCTCGCATAACACGCTGTCTTCTTGAAAATGCCGTCGTCAGTACTATCATGCTCAACGGTCGCCTTATCACGACGCTGCGCCAACGAGGCGACTGGGTAAGTATTCTACCGCTGTGTATGTTCTCAAACTTCTCAAACCTTACGAGTCGTTCAGGAAAATGTGATGTTTGCTCTGACGACAGTTGCAGATGTCTCCGAGGACGAACTGATGGCTTCTGCCAAATTCCTTATCGACAGACAATGCAGGAGCGGAAACGCAATGGACGTTGATGCATCAGAGGGCTATGTACCCCCTCTTTGGTCCTATCTTTTCGCCTGCGTGTCATATCCGTTCTCAGCGGCCCCAATGCGTCTGGCTATCCGGAAATACCTACCTGACGCTCAGGATCTGGTCGTGATACTGGAGATACTGGAGAATTGGATACAAGGAGGAACTGAACATGAGGTGGAGGTTCTCCTCAAGTCGCTGGCCACGAACATGAAGATGCCGCCAAGCAGGGCTGATTCTCCCCCGTATCCCAAGGTATTTCCGCAGCACTCGTTTCATATCACAACGTTTACCCGCTATCAGGTAATGACTTTCCTTCAAGCCTTGCTCGACGCATCGTTCGTTGCTCTTCTCCAGTACCAGCCCTCGCACGATCCACTGCGTCGAATCCTCTCTTATATAGAGCCCGAGATCACTTTTATGGATAGCCTGGAGCCGCTACGTGGGGTGCTGGAACCGTTTGTGAGGGCTCAGTTGCTGAAGGAAAGGACGGGTGCATCTAAAGAGAGCCCAGCAGAGTGGAGGAAACGGAAAAAGCAGCTTGAGCAGCGGGCTGGTCTGGGTGTTGGCTTGTATAAACTAGAGGAGCTTGTGATCTAGATGAACCTTTGAATAGGAGTGAACCCGTCTCGGAATTGAGCTGGTCGAGTACCATACTACCAGGACAACTTCAGAGCCGCGCTTCCATCATCACTCATGAACCCCGTCAAGGTACTGATCATCACAGGTATGGTTGCCTCCGTTCCCCTGCCAGGTACAAGGGACTCATTGGGTGACCAAGTCAGCGACAGCGCATCTTCGGGTAACAGCCAAGACCTGTCTGGCCCTGAAATACAAAAGATCCTCCAGCATCACGGCTACCAACAAATATTGACCACCATTCTCCCAGATGACGAAGCTCAGATCCGTCAGACCGTCCAGGATCAGTCCGAGCGCGGCGCGATAGACTGGATCATCACCACGGGTGGAACTGGATTCGGTGTGAGAGACAGAACGCCCGAGGTATGTATCGTGCCCGCCTCCAAAGTTTCTGTTTCGCCTTGGATAAGTAATGGCTGTGGGTATTTCTGTTAGGCGATATCACCTTTGATCGAGCGGCATGCGTCGGGGATCGTACATCTCCTGCTTTCTGCGTCGATGAAGTACACACCGCTCGCGGCGTTGTCCAGACCAATCGCGGGAACGGTCAAAAACACCCTCATCGTGACGCTACCCGGCAGTGTCAAGGCCGTGAGGGAGAACATGGAGGTGCTTCTCTCCAATGGTGTTGTTGCCCATGCGATCGACCTCATCAAGGGAGGCACCGGTAAGCAAGTACATACCACACTGGGGACGAGCCACACCCCGAAGCAGGCTTCGAGTACGCCTGACCACCATCATCACCATCACCATCATGAGGGACACAAAGCCCCTCAACCCAGGACACTACTCTCTCATGATCCATCTGCGCCTGGTAAGTGCACAAGACCTGCCACATAAATAGGTCTTGCAGACGCATCCACAGCTCCAGGTCGCCTTCGCATATCGCCATACCCGCAGATCAGTCTCGAAGCAGCGCTCCAGCTCATCTTGACCGAGATCCAACCTTTAGGGCCTCTCGAGCTGCCGGTCCGTGATCACCGCTGAGAAACGTGTCATACTGGCTAATGCGCTGTATAGGTGACCTCAGCCCTCGCGGGACACGTACTCGCGGAAGACGTATACGCCCCACATAATGTACCGTCTTCCCAAACCACCAACGTAGATGGCTACGCACTCCGATGTAAGATGGCCGTGCAACCCAGCTCAGAATTGTAGGCTTGACTCTCTAAACTGATAGCTCCTGATCCCCCCGGAATCTACAATGTGTTGACATGGAAAACACATGCGCCTGCAGAGGATGTCCCACAAGGGTCTATATTCCGCGTCAACACAGGCGGGCCGCTCCCTGCTGGGACGGACACCGTTATCATGGTAGAAGACACTGAGCTCGTGTCTACCGTCAAGGACGCCAACGGTGAAGATCTCGAAGAGAGTCAGGTCAAGACACTCGTGCAAGTCCCCTTTGGCGAAAACGTGAGACTCCAGGGTTCAGACGTGCGCACGGGAGATTTGGTGTTGCAGAAAGACGACGTGATCACGAGTTTGGGAGGCGAAATCGGTACATTGGCGTTTGTCGGGCGAAGAGAGGTCAGTCGGGTTGCGCTTTGTTCGTCTGTTCGTCACATTGAATGACGAGACGACACACGTATAGGTGAAGGTCCGACGCAAACCTGTTGTAGCCCTTCTGAGCACGGGTAACGAAATTTTGGACCTGCAATCCCCAGATCCACTTCCCAGCGACGGATGGGGAGGGATATACGATACCAACCGCCCTTCGTTGCAAGCAACACTCGAAGGAATGGGATACACAGTCGTCGACCTCGGAATAGTACCCGACGAGTGAGGCTAAGATTTTTTCAACTAAAGGAGACATCATGATTGAAGAAAATATCCTAGTGTCGACGCACACGTCCAAGCCATCGCCAAAGGGCTTCGAGAAGCAGACTTGCTTCTTACCACGGGCGGTACTTCGATGGGTCCCAGCGACCTTCTCAAACCCGTCATCGAGCGACGATTCGAGGGAACGATTCACTTTGGTCGCGTGTCGATGAAGCCCGGGAAGCCGACGACGTTCGCGAGCATACCTGTACCAGAGAAGAAAGGCGAACGGAAATTCCTGTTTGCTCTTCCCGGAAACCCAGCGTCAGCGCTCGTGACGTTTCATATTTTCGTGGTGCCCGCGCTCAGGAGATTGGGCGGATGGCTAGTCGAGAGGTGTCAGCTCCCGCGTGTCAAAGTACAGGTGAGTCGTGCAGTGTTTTTTGTCATGTCGTTGATCCGGCTGCATGGAGTAAACAAATCTGCGTTGCGTGGATAGATTCAAAACCCAATGCGCCTGGATCCTCGAGTGGAGTTCCATCGTGTCATTGTGAAAGCGACGCCCGATGGCCTCAAGGCGTATAGTACAGGAGGTCAGAGATCGAGCCGGGTGGCAAGCTTAAGCGGGGCCAATGCACTGGTGCAGTTACCCACCTTCCGAGAGGGAGGCCCATCACAACTGCAAGCTGGGGAATGTGTGGACACTGTTATCATCGGTGAAATTCAAGTGTAAAATAACCTTGGTCTGAATTCAGTTTGCCCTCGCAACCAATATAATGGTATTCTTGGTATGATGATCATGCAGTCCTGATGCACAATCATAACAGGACCAGATAGGAGGATCGAGTCGACATCATTGACCAGCTCGTGCTAATCCTCGTCAACTTCACCCACATCAAAAATTGGCGATCCCTCATCCTCAACTGCCCGCTCCTTCCCTTTTCTCCTTTGTCGAGCTTGTTCAGACTCTAACTCGTCCTCGTCCCCTTCGGTGGTATCTTTGAGGGGTATGTTCTCTTCCGCATCATCATCCCCTCGAGACAGCTGGACGCGTCTTCTGCGGAGTCGACACCATATACAGACGCCGAGACCGATGACGATGAGTAAAAATACTAGTGCGGCTGTCCCTGCGTTGTAATACGCTGCGACCGTCATTCCCAATGAACGTCCGGGACCATCACTGAGAACAAAGAGACGCTCACCATCCCACTGTGCCTTTGTTTGTTCGGGCGATTTCGACGACACGGGGAGATTCTCGTCATCCATGAAGATGGGCTTGACATCATCGCCGACACTGCTTGGTATACGCGCTGAACCCTCGAGGATAGCCGAGAAGTCCACGCCCATAAAACGGAGGATCATATCATGGGCGACGTCAGGGACGTCGTACGGCACCATGTGTGATGCATTGAAAACCTATACGCAAGGAAATGTCAACATCAACGCTGCAATGTAAACAGTGATGCCATACCTTGACATAGGTGAGGTTTCGTGAAGAAACCCATGTCCCGGCTGGTATCCCAGAAACTGTCCACTCCTCGGTCTGTGCCGTCTACATACGAGAAACATCAGCAGCCGACCCGGGCTCGTACAAAAGAGATGCATAAAATAGCGGGGAGAAAGAGAGCGTGGACACAAATAACTGATGGACTCACACCAAGACCCTTATCGCCGTTCCATGTCATGGAATCAATCATTTTCTCGATGCCCATGTAGTTACATATGTAGTCCTGGTCACCCGCGAATAGTAATACAGGGATCCGTTCGATGACGCTCGGGAAAAGTGTGATTGACGATGGTGAGAACTTGGCGCGAATCTCGGTCCCAACGTGGCCCTGGCATTCGACCCAGTTCTCGGATTTGCCAGTGGCATGCAGAGCTTTGACGACATCTTCACGCTACAAATGTCAACATCCAGACGCAGTTAAACGGTAATGCAGTAAAGTTTGAGTGCTGGAGGCGTACCGCGAGGTAAGAGGTCACGTCCTCCAGGTCCGGTGGCCAATTCATACCACAAGCTGGGTAGTCGTCCTCTAATCGCACATCGTAAACATTTATGCATTTTTTCACTCCATTCAGGCTGCGTATCATCAGGGATATGATGGAATGAACTAGAATCTGCACTTACGACCGCATCTTTGACTCGAGAACAGAGTGTGTGAGCTGCTCACAGACGTCGATATGTATTGGGTCTGGAGTTACACCGTCGAATTGGACAAGACATTGATCTGTAAGCCCTTTGAGATCTTTGTATTGCTTCAAGTGATCTGTTGTCATATGTCCGCACGTGAAGGTAATAAATTCAGATGTACCTGCGACTGCACATCAATGATACCATGGGTTGCTGCATATTCGAGGTATGCGGGGTATTGATTACGGCCATCTATCCAGCCATTTCCGATCGCGATACCACGTAACGGAATGTTGAGACCTGACCCGAGAATAGCGTCCGCTATGTACGTGTTAGCAGCTGAAAGGTCGATATTAAATTTGGACAAATCATGATACCAAAATAAGGGATATATTGCCCTGCAAAACTTTCACCGCCAAGATAGGTCTGCGAGTCGTGAGTACCTAAAAACAATATTAAGAGAGAAGGACTGACATCCACCGATAGATATTCTGGAAAAACCTGATAAAAAGTCCTGAGAAACTGAATTACGTGGTCCGTAGCCTGTAAAGAACTGTCAGAAGCCGCCGAGGACGATGGGTTCAAAAAGAAATTGTACCTCTTGTAGTGTATGCACGTAGTGGTTTGTGCTAGTGTATGACAATCCCGTTCCCGCGGGTTGATCGACTGTCAAATTGTGAGACCTCAGTAAAACAGAAGCAAGGAAGTGCCGTTCCGCACCGTAGACCATAGTAGTGTACTCTTCCCAACCTCCTTCAACAGTTTTCAAGCCGCCTTGCCCATCTACCTTCCATGGGCCCACCTCCATCATGAGCCCATCGAAGGACGAGCACCCTGGCCCCCCCTAACCGCAATACAATTCATGTCGGTCGTGACGCGTTAGCGTTGTACATACTCACGTTAAACCAAAACATCAGTCTCTCTTTATCAGCTGCTCGCCGCGCCTTTACCATCAAGAAAAACAGGTGCGCAAGCACGTCGAGGTTACTTGCAGAGGGCGCATTTGGGTCGGAGAGGATGTGTCCAGCGTATATGTGTAACGGGTGGGTGGGGTCTTGGTGTAGGCCAGGGAGACTCGAGACGTAGAACAAGGCGGCTGAAGGAACTACAGCCAGGTATATGAGTGTCTCGACCTGTTGTACCTGTGTTGATACTCACTGTCGGTGGGTACAGCCCGAGCCTGGTGGGTTATTAGAGGCAGAAACCAAAGGTGTGACCAGGCCGGCCGACTAAACATTCTTGTGGGCATATCTGGCAGCACTCGTGAACTTGGCTGTCGAACAAATGCCAGAGACGTTGGGCTGCCAGTGGCCTCAGTGCGGGCGATGCTGATGACAGCAGTGACAGGGTCTGATGGGACTTGAATTTACTGCAGCCGACCGCCACAGCTCAGAGAGAACAACTTCACTGACACAACGTCTCGTCGCTAGACAATTGCATTACTTTCAGTTGTATACTGTCGTTGTACTACACATTAATGTAAATGATTTATGGTCAACCAACAGCGTGTAGCTTGATGCATGTACGTTCGTCGAAGCACTGTTCAGGGTCAGGGCCTCACGAACCTGTGAGTCTTTCCCGATCGAAACCTGTTACTTTTTTGTTCCCGTCACCACATCCGCGACTATTCATGAAGCTGCTAGCTCTGCTATCGAGTCTGTTCGCAGCCGCCGGACTTGCCAACGCCCAATATTTCTCGGCGGGGTGGACTCCTGGACAGCCTGTACCAACTTTGCCTGCCCATGCACAGTCCCAGGCCGCCCAGTCTACTGAAACAGCTGGAAAACGTGGAATAACCCCATCGAAGCCATCGTTTCTCGACAATTTAGTGACCGGCGGTCCTCTTTCGGCGCTTTCTTCGGTCATTGGCCTTAACCTCACTGGAACACCCCCCGTGGTCTGGGATGAGCGGATCCCTCTTATCACAGACTCTAACTATGCAGACTTGATTATAAATGAAAAAATGATACCAGAGGAGGAAGAAGAACGGGTGTGGTTCATCATAATGTAAGCCAGTTTCCTCACCCAAAGTTTTATGCCGACATCGAGAGCGTTGTTGCAGAACTGCTACCGCGGGGCAACCAGAGGGGGTCTCTAAATTTGTGGACGAGTCGTTTGATGCAGCATATAACTACACCCTGGAGAAAGGCGACCTGGAGCATGTTCGATTTGGGAGGATTGATTACCTGGATGTCACTAAAATTACCACCAAATGGGCGGTGTGGTCGTACGTATCTGCGTGTCTCGTCGCAGCTCTGTATCGCTCATCCATTTCTTCAGTCCACCCACGCTTGTTGTACTGAAAGATCGAGGAAAGACCCTCCGATTCTATAGAGCTGGTCAGATTCGACTCAGCGATGAGGTGTTGTACCAATTTCTCAAGGAAGAAGGGTGGCGTCACAAAGAGCCTTGGGTATCCGTGTACGGCCCAGGGGGAGACAGGTTGGCATGACTCCCGACCCATGCTTCTTCTACGGACTGATTTGCATGACAGAGAATGGGTCCTTGATTACTTCGCACTTGTTTTGACGACGGTCTACAGTTACCTCGTTCGAGTTCCGAAGTGGCTAATGTATATCATAAGCGGAGGCGTGGCGACGTTCCTCATAAACTTCCTCCACAAGCCAACAGCCCAAGACCAATCGAAAGCGAAGCGGGAGCCAGTTATGAAACGACCCGCCGCACCACGACCCGTTACACCGAAAACAGAGGCAAAGACCACTGCTACCACTGGTCAAAAGACTCCCAGTAAGCGTAGAGGGAAAAAATAGCGACGTATCTAGCTAATATATTTATTGTCCTTGTTGCTTGAATATGTTTGTACAAGACCCGTTGTCAAACCTGTTCCAATACATGTTCTACCTGCCCTTCACGCGCGGCCAAGTGTGACTCGAGCTTGAAGTCGGGCAGGGATACTATTCGAACTCACATGTACATTCAATTTGTTTTTTGTCCGTTTCATCCATCTGGCAGTCCATTCGCATCAGGAAATCCTGTGAGATTCCGAGATTTGAGCTCTCACTTAGCTCACTGTTTGGTCTCTACTCTTTCGGTGTAACAGGAAAAGCTCTGGCAATTTTGCTCTTGCCATCCTCTAGGAGTCCTCGGATGACACGGTCGTATAATGCGGAGCAGCCGGATGCACCGGGTCCGCGAGCTGTGCAGCAGTGTGCAGGGTACGTCGAGATTTGGCGCGGGGTCGAAAGCCAGGGGCCGGGTTCGTTCTGTTCCAACGTTCAAGTGCGAGTGCAATTGAAATTGAAATTTGAAACTGCCCTGTGATGATAGCTGGCGCACAATGGAAAATCGACGGAGGAGTCCAAGAGAGCCGAATACTACGACAGACTGGCTCACATTCCGCTGGGCGGTCTGAACCGAGAATCTTGGATAGAGACAGGAGACTCAGAGGTTCCGAGAAATATGGTCTGGAGTCTTTTCAATGGATCTTGCTTCAACTTCCAAGACGGACGTCGTTCGGATGCGAGTTCGCTTGCATACATGCTGGCTCGACGCCACTTGACGCTCATCATTAATTCTATTCCACCCGTCCATCAGTGAGTATTTTAATCTTCCAATTGCTGGTTGCCTCGTTGTGGCCCATTTGAATTAATGCGGGAAAAGGGCGTTGCGTAGCCTCCTAGCGGGTCTGGCGCATCAAATGCTGACCCAACCGTCATGCGAGTTTCCGCATGCTAGCAGCGCTGATCCCCAAAAGCAAGTCCTTCGATGTCATTTCCCGGACTGGGTCCAGATTGATGGACTGGGAACCTTGTAATACACCCCGTCATTCTCCTTTCGGAGTCCTGGAACCTTCGATTCGAATCGCGGTCTGTAGGAGATAAAAGGCCCAGCTATCCTTTGGCAGACCCGAGGAAGCTCGTCAACCATGTCTACCTGGTGTCTCGACCCGACCCTCTTCACCCATGGCCTTGATGATTCGACCAATCGGCAGAAGTCACTGTCCACACACTTCTCTGTGACGCACCATCCTGCTGAGCAAAGCATCGCTCAGACGCGCGAGGACATCGATTCCAACCTGAAGGGTCATGAGATTATCAAGGATTCCATTGACCCCCCTTCTTTCGAGTACATCGTTATCGGTAAATGTTCACGATTAATGCCGCACTAGTACTTATCTGTTCGCAGGCGGTGGTGCGGCTGGTTTGGCTCTTGCGTCTAGGTTAGGTCGCCTTGGTTCATGTTTGATCTCGCTGATGGCGAGATTTAATACTTCCCTTAGATTGGCAGAAAGCTTGGCGCCTGGACAATATGTATGTGTGATTGAAGCTGGCACGTATCGTGAAGATGCAGTGGTTGTAAGTTGTACCAACTTAATGATGTCACCTATCACTGAGTGTACCTTCAGGATGTTCCAGGTTCGTATTTTGTTGTAGAGCTGCTTTATCAATCTCAACTACGATTGCATTAGGAGCGTATGGCATGGCCGTCGGAGATAAGGACTATGATTGGAGCTATCACACAGTGTGTTTCTTGCGGTATTTAGTAATTCTGCTCACCGTTGGTTCAGGTTCCCCAACCAAATCTGAATGGTCGCGAAGTACCCTCCTCTGTGTACGTGCTGCTCTCATCGATTTTATGGCATTAGTCATGCTGATTCTCTGCATTTGCTTCAAGTGGGAGATTACTAGGAGGATCGAGTGGTATCAATTACCTTGTCAGGATGCGTGCCTCCAGCCCCGAGTATGATGCCTGGAATGAGTTCGGTCATGGATGGGACTGGAATGGTCTCCTCCCCTATTTCAAAGCTGAAGAACGCTACAAAGCATACGTGTGGGGAACAGATCAAATATTTCCCGGAATCACAGAGGAGGAAGACAAAGAGGCGCGTCGAAAAGAACCATTATTCCGTGGGCATTCCGGACCAGTATACTCCACGCACAACACTGTTTACACGGACCTGTTGAAGCCGACGATCGACACAATCCGCAGTTTTGGCATCGAGACGAATAGAAGCCCTGTATGCATTCTCCCAATCATGAGATTACGGAACTGACGTTAACGGCCAGGGATATGGTGATTCAACTGGCATGTTCAATATTGATACGGCAGTGAACCGGGAGGAGGGAACACGATCCTACGCTGCTAACGCTTATTTGCGGGACCCAAGGTCGACTTTGCCTCAACGGAACCTCGTCGTCTTGAAGGGTGTTTACGCAACAAAGATCCTGTTTGATTCCAATGATTCCGCTCAAGATGCCAAGGCCGTCGGATTGGCGTGTTTGGGAGGTGTTGACTGGAAGTTCCCGGTTACTAATGTGTTCCCCTTTGACTTGAAAGTCAACAAGGAAATAATTGTGTCTGCTGGTGAGTCAGATGACCCTTCGAATGCCCAGATAGGTGACTTGGGCGACCTCATTTACAGGTGCCTACAACACCCCTCGACTACTCGAGCTTAGTGGTATTGGTAACCCTGCGATACTCTCAAAGTTTAACATCCCAACGGTTGTCAACCTTCCCACTGTCGGCGAGAACCTGCAAGAGCACCCATACGTGATCTCCGACTTTGTTGTCAAGGAAGGCGTGTTCACTTTTGGTGAGCTTCAGTTTGACGTTAGCATCCAAGTCACTCAGGCATTAAATGCCAATAGACCGTCTGCGAAACGATCCCGAATATAAGGCAGAGCAGGAGAAAGAATAGTCAGATTTTTTATCTATCTGTGTTAATTTCTCGCTGACCCCGGCGTTGTTCACCAGCCGTGACAAGAGGACTGGCGCCTACGCAACGACGGTTTCTGCATATGGTTTCATCAAGCTCAAGAACTTCTTGACAGAGGCAGAAGTGAATGAACTGAAGACAGAACTGGACCAAGAAATTTCCAGAGCAAGCAACGCCTTTCACAAAAGACAGCTGGAAATTCAGAGGGAATACATTGAGCACAGCGGGGTGGGCGACGTGGAGCTTATCATGGTCCCGAAAGTCTTCGCTTCCACACCAAAGGAAAACACGTCCTACGTCAGTCTGTTGGTATCATTACCTGTACGTGAACATGTTGTTGTCCCCGGCCCTACCGGCGCTAACGTACCAGTACTTTTGCATCAGCATCCCGTCGCGCGTGGTTCAACAGTACGCTGCCTTCCACCCCAAGCATGCTCCAGAGCATAACCTCACTTCCATAGCACATTTCATCTTCCGACCCACTCAACCCTCCTAGTATCAACCCAAACTATCTGAATAACTCATTCGGTGAATACTCTTGCTTTTTCTGACGCTCGTTATAAGTTTTGACCATGTGAACCAAAGACACCAAGATCTTGACGAAAGCTGCACAGTTTGTGCGCAAGATCTCCGAGACGGCACCACTCAAAGACATCATCGTTGCACCGAGTACGCCTGGCCCAGAGGTCCAAACGTACGCGGACTTCGAGAAATATGTACGCGACCGTCTTGCTTCTGTTCAGCATCCCATTGGTGCGTAGTGTTCTGTGATATCCTTCCCTTGGTGTCTCTGATGAGAATTCAGGCACAGCAGCAATGGCGCCAAAGTCGCTCGGTGGTGTCGTTGATAACGAGCTGCGTGTCTAGTAAGTTATATATGGTGTGTTTTGTTCGATGTTGACTACAATAAATGCGATAGCGGAACGCAAAACGTACGCGTGGTGGATATGTCCATTGCGCCACTACACCTTGCTGCACATTTGCTCGATACTGCCTATGCCATCGGTGAAAAGGCGAGCGTGTATCTTCGTGTCACGCCATGACATTACTGACTGCTGTGTTTCAGGCATCCGACTTGATCAAAGCCGCGAGAAAGGCCGAGTAAAACAATTACTGTTGGCTGTCACTATCACTCTCACTTGTCTGCTGCATTGTTGAGCTACGGATATGCACAATGTGCCCTTGTACTTGATGTAATATCATAGAAGACTGTCATTTGTTTCGTCGGATGGAAGCATACAGACGAAATATTGAACTTAATGATGGGCAGCCTGCTTATTCAGGCATAACTACGAATGGACATGTCCCAAGTACGTATGGAAAGCCGACAACCCCCGAATAAAGGTAAAACTCGTCACCCTCGAAGTAATGTACAGTAAACTGTTGTTAAGGTTCGTTTCTGTGTCTTCCCCACCGTTGCGGATGAGCAGGTGGTGAACACAGGGGTTGCCCGATTTGTGTGCTTATATAAGCAGGTATATAGAATATGCATCACGTGTTCGCTCTCCCTGAAATTCGCGTTCATCTATCTGCACCGAGAGCTTTGAGGATGTCGCAAACCGTTGGAAATGTACAGTACCTTTTGTCCAGTTTGCTGAGAGTGGGACTTACTCGGTGAAATGACAGACCGTGCTTGCCTACGCTCGGGTGTGGCACCACGTCGATGCATCGGACAGGGTATTGGGAAAACTTGCGGAGAGGATAGCGCTTGTGCTTATGGGCAAGCATAAGCCGATATACGACAAAGGTGGTAAGTGTTGTCCTGTTAGACCTCCGGATCTGGTTTCATCGTTGTCTAGTGGATTGCGGGGATTATGTCGTGGTGACCAACGCGCGGAATATCAAAGTTTCGGGGAGGAAAGACGAACAACTTGTATACCGAAAACATTCCATGTATCCGGGTGGTCTCAAGGAAACGCCTTATAAGACTATGATGGAGAAGAAACCGAACGAGGTATGTTCCTCTTTTTGCCCTGGAATTTAAGTCCCTGGAATCGGGTGTGGTTTCTTCGCTAGATCATCTATCATGCTGTCTCAGGCATGTTACCCAAGAACAAACTACGGGACCGGCGCATGGCGCGACTCAAGGTATTCGGTGGACCAAATCCGGGCATTTACCGGAATAATATCCTGAAGCGGTGGGAGGATGGTACTTTGACGGACGATTACATCTTGAAGCTCGACGCCAAGAACAAAGTCTCAGCACCCTCATCAATGTCGAAGTAGTGCTCATTCTTTCGTTGTGCATCTCTCACACTCTGCATAATATATCTGCATTCTATTATCCTTGTACGAGAGCCATTTCGACAAAATGTGGACTATTATAATCCTCCTACCCGGTTCTTCTCCGTTTCGGGCTTTGAGGTTCCCCTGAAGTACGAGGTCTCGATGAGAGTGTATGTGCCACATATTCCTGCAGCACAATACCTGCAATATGTTGAGTCAGCTTCCGAATCGAGGTCTGTCGACGGACCTATGGCCATGAGGGCAGAGCCATCGAAAGCTTTGTACATATCCTTCCTGTAAGTGTCGACTTTAGTGCTGGGTTCTTCTCTCCCGCTGTCCTCGGCATTCATAATCTCGCTCTCGTCTTCATCATCTTCAGTGGTCTCGTCCTCCGTTTCTGTGTGTTCAGTCTCAGAGTCGATGTTCTGGTGTTTGAGACTGTTGGCAGCGAGGGTATGGATGTTTTCCCGCGATTGCTTGTTCCTTTCCTTTTTCTTTCCGCGAAAATCTCTGCTGCTATCGAATAGCTGCTCTCTTTCGCGATAGTAGCAGCTGGCAAAATGGTGGATGGATTTTAACAGGTCCTCGAGTGACGTCAGGGAGGAACTGTCATGCCGAGAATGGTGGACTTACAGGGGCTGGGTCCGGGAAGGAGACAACCGGTTCTCTTGCAGAGGCGGCAGCTGAATGGTCTATATGTTGCTCGAGAGACGAGACAGAGACCGGAGGAGGGTCTAGGAAGCTGAGATCGCGCATGAAGGAGAGACGCTGTCTAGTCCTTGTATTCAATCGTTCCGACTCCGGCTCTTGGGGGAAGTCCTCGTCTGGGGTTTGGCTGTCGCAAGCTCGCTGCTTACCCTTACTCTGGCTGTGCACAAGCTCCTCGTCGCCGGAGAGGTCGATGAACTCGCCATCAGCTTCGTCCGTGTGTGAGCTGCTGATGCTCCTCCGTTTCTTGACTGAACCTTTGCCCCCGGCATCTTTGGCAATCCAATTTCCTCTGGAATCTACGACGGTGGATCCTGCCGTGCGGTGTCTAGCATTTACAGAGGATTGCTGGACGCGAGATCCATCTGGGTGTAAACGAAGGGTCGCGAGATCGTGTGTAGTACTCTTTCTCCGAATGCTCATCTGTGTGGACTGAAGCTGTAGTTATAAGCTTTCCCGATAGTCATCGACGGGAGCAAAGGTATGCCAATGAACCGGTAGCGACGGACCGTGCGCGTGACTCGGAATGACCTGCCCTAAAGTAGCATTACGAGCGCCAATCTAGGACGCGTCTCTCTTACATTAATTCCTCCGCTCCTTTTGCCTCACGACAGCGCGACAGCAATGACGCGTCGCACGCGCGCAGCGACCGTGAATGATGGTGACTCTCTCAAAGAGAACGTCGAAGTAGACGTGCATGGCGAACAAGTCAAGGTTAAACAGGAGAACGCCAAAAAGGGGAAAGCACGACGCGTCGAGTCTGACAAAGAGGAGGACGATGCACAGATACCCTCCCAACCCAATGGTGCGGAAGCAGATGAAGTAGATCAAGACGCCGAAGGTGAAGAGCTCGACGAAAATGGCGACGAAGGAGAGGAGGGGACACCTAGGAGGCGCAAGCGCGCTAGGGTCAACTCAGTTGGCGCTTCCGTTCCTTCGAGTCCGAACCAGGCCCAACGAGAGCGCGTCCAAACGCTTCCCCGAGGCGATGATGGGTAGGCCATTCCTCTTTGGTGCCATTGAAATGGATTACTTTTACGGCATCTCCATAGCTTCATTCCCGGGTCAATAGTCCGTATCCAGTTGCAGAACTTCGTCACCTACGATTGGGTAGAATTTCGTCCAGGTCCTTATCTAAACATGATTCTCGGTCCCAACGGCACTGGGAAGAGTAGCATTGCATGTGCAATCTGTCTTGGTCTGAATTGGCCGCCTAGTGTCAGTCTGCCCTGTATGCTGGGGATAAGATATTCACGTCTACTTCTAGATCTTGGGTCGTGCCAGCGAGATCAGTTCTTTCGTTAAAAACGATAAGGAAACGGGCTATGTTGAAATCGAGCTGAAAGGGGCCAAAGGCGAGCAGAACCTCGTCATTCGGCGCAACCTCAGCGCAAAGACTAGGTCATCTACGTTCACTCTCAATGGCCAGCAGACTACTGGTAAAGAAATATCCAGTCGTATGGCGAGGCTAAACGTCCAAGTCGGCAACCTTTGGTAATGGAGAATTGTGAACTGATGATATTTCCTATACTGACTGCATATATGCGGCCTCTAGCTCTTTTCTCCCTCAAGACAAAGTCTCCGAGTTCGCACAGATGACTCCCCAGCAGTTGCTAAGGGAGACTCAGCGAGCTGCGGGTGACACCAATTTAACAAAGTGGCATGATACTCTCATTACGTCTGGCAAGGAGCTCAAAACTGTACAAGAGGTGATGTATACCCATCATACCAAGATTCGTAGAGTTTGTTGACACGGTCGTCGCAGCGGATAAAAGAGGAACAAGAATCGCTCAGAGTGATGGAGGAGCGAAATGCTCAACTCGAGCGAGACGTAGCACGGTACCAAGAGCGCATGCGGATCGAGAAAGAGGCACGTTCAATTCCTTTGCATTCATTCACCGTCGTATTAACATTCCCCAGATCTCTATATTGAGAGTTTTGATCCCTGTCAACGAATACCACGAGGCGAAGGAACGCTATGCACAAGCCAAGGAACGCCAGCGCGAGCTCCATGCTAGTGTTACGAAACTCAGAGACAAAAGCGCTCCTGTGCACGCGAAACGCGAGTAAGTTTGCATTCCCTTGGTGGTTCGATTGCTAACGCTTGTATAGACAATTGGCAGCCCAGTACAAGGAATTTGAGAAAGCTCGGGAGAAGAAGAAGAATGCATCCAAGGCAAAGTTCCAGCAGATGAAGGCAAGATGGCATGAAAGCGATAAGCTTGTCCGTTTCGCTTGTACCTCCCTCAGAGCGACAAACACTCAATTCCTTGCAGGAGAACGACGCCGAGGAAATCACTAACAAGCTTGATGGATCGAAGCGTGCTGAGAAAGACCGCGCGAAGAAAATTAAGGACCTCGAAAACCAAATCAGGAAGATGCAGAACGAGATCAATAATCCCCCTGAACTGGAAGATTTACAAGCAATAAATAATGCGATTGTCCGTTGTGATCTTTTAACAATGCTACGGTTGACGACGCTTACGCTGGTCGCAAATTAGCGCCAATTGAACATGGATCACAACCGTACGAAGAACCGTATGGAAGAACTCCAAGACCGTCAGAAGGTTAATATCGATGCATCAGCCGCCCAGAAAGCCAAGATTGACGAAGCTATGGGCCAGTAAGAGATTTGCTCTCACCATTGGTCTGTCCTCTCATTATGTATGGCATCAGGTTAAAAAGGTTGGAAGATGAGCGCCATCGCAAACTTGAGAACCTTCGTTCGTGGGATCGTGACCACGCCGACGCGGTCGCATGGCTTCGCAACAATCAGAGTAAGTTCAAGATGGAGGTGTTTGAACCACCCATGATCTGTTGCAACGTACCTGACAAGAGGTTCACGAATGCTGTGGAGGCTTGCTTCAATGCCAATCAACTGAAGGTGAATGACCATTGAGGCATTTATCCATAATGATTTCTAACAATAGCCTTTGTTTCAAGACCCTTGTCACACAATGCGAAGAAGATTATGAATTGCTCAATCGTTGCTTGAACGACTCAAACGAGGCGGGCTTGAGGAAGGATGCGAGAATCAACACTTGGTTCCGTCCCAAGGTTGATCATGTCGGCCCACCAATGAGCGATGAAGAGGTCCGTTCCAGATTCTACCGTTAGAGACTCTTCTAACTCCTCGGGCAGCTCAAGAGCCTGGGTTTTGACACGTATGCTATTGATAAAATCAGCTGTCCCGATGGCTTGTTGTGGTACCTGAGCCGGGAAATAAATATGCATCGTACGGTGCGTCGTCCTTTCCTTCTTTTTGCATTCGACTTATACGTTTCACGTAGGCTATTGCCCTTGACGGTTCAAAGGTTGACGTTGCCAATGCTATGGACGCTGTCTCGCGTTTTGGTCCTCGTGGAGAAGGTGGCGGAGCCACATTCATCGCCGGAAAAGTGATCAATATAGTCCAGCGTTCGCGATACGGAAAACGTGCCGCGCAGAACACGACACGTGAAGTTCGGCCAGCTCGCAATCTCGTTAGCAGTGCTGGTGGGTTGCTTCGTTTCTCATAATGCGACGAGACCTTCCTTACTGGGTCGCAGTTGATCCTGAGATCAGGAGACGATTGGATCAAACTATTCAAGAAGCGAGGCAAGCCCTCGAGGGTATCAATGAAGACGCCAATACCCTCACAGAAGAGGAACGAGGCATCAGAGCCGAGGAAAACCAGTATCAGAAGAAATTTGTCAGGCGTTCTCCATTCACTGGCGATATTACTTGGCTAAACCCCCTTGAAGGAAACCCTTGATGGTCGAAAGAAGACAGTGATTGATACGCAGAAGCATCTGGCGACATTAAGCGCCAGGATCGGTACGTTGAAGACCTCATACTCGGTGGTATTTCATACGAAGGGTTGTGACCCATCCGTAGTGACCAGCAAGAATAAGCTCAAGGAGTTAGAAGCTGCACCCTCAGCTGATGAGGAGCGGGCTCGTCTCAAGAGGAGGCTGCTCGAATTGTCAAGGAAACGCGTCAAGGTCTCCCTGGAGTATACCGTTAGTTTTATGTCCGCGCCAAGTCGGCTCTGAATGCTCATTCGTTCTTGATTATCTAGCAACTCATCAATGCTGCTGTTGCCGATCAAGTAGCTGCCACTCGTAGCGGGCTTGAGTTTTTACAAGTCGGCGCAAACAAGAACGCACTTGAGGTCCTATGTCAGGAAAAGGACACAGGGTATCAGCGAGCGCTTGCCGAGTTTGAGGAAGGTGAGTCATCATGTTATTTCCGCGGACATATGTTCATCACATGTGCACAGCTCACCGAATCTACGTCACTTCGAAAGCTGACGCCAAGGAAAAGCGAGATCTGAGTGTCGCGCTTGTGCGGGGCATGGACCAAGAATTCCAGAAACAATTCGAAAATATGGAAATGGTGCGTTGACCCTGAATTCCATTGTCATTCTCGAGAAGCGCGGCATGCTGACAGAGCGCCATCAAGGATGGTTCGGTTCATGACCGGACAGTAGAAGAACTGCGGGCGGATCTCGAAGTTCAACAAGCCAACCTAGAAATGATCATGCAGACGAATCCAGGAGTAATTGACCAGTACGAAAAAAGAAAGGCTGAGGTATGTTCAGCCGCTTTCGTAATTCTCAAACGTGTGCTAATTCATGTTCAGATCGCAAAGCTAACCAAGACATTGCGCGCGCGAGAGAAGACCGGTCAACGATTGGAGCTAGAAATCAAATCTGCCAGAGTACGTGAAGCTTTCATACAACTGACTGAAGGGAGGTTTTTGATTGGCTGAATAGGACAACTGGCAACCTGCCCTCGAAATGCTCGTAGAAAGCATTGGAAAGAAGTTTTCTTCTGCCTTTGATCGTAAGCCGGGTTGCTCAAATAATCGCTCCGCACCTTACGGGATGAACAGGGATTGGTTGTGCTGGCGAGATCAGGATCAGCCCACATGAAGATTACGACAAGTGGGCCATTGACATCCTTGTAAAATTCCGTGACAAGGAGAAGTTGCAGCTTCTGACTGGCCAGAGGCAGTCTGGAGGGGTAAGCTGCGTCAGTCCCGATTTTAATAAATATATTGACGCCGTTCTTTCAGGAGCGCTCCCTGACGACCATCCTTTACCTGATGAGTCTGACAGAAGAAGCGCGAACGCCATTCTCCTTGGTGGATGAGATTAACCAGGTGCGTCCACTCCTCCGCCGACAAATGATCCGTATCAATCGGTCCTATTAGGGAATGGACCAGCGTGCAGAACGTGCGGTGCACAATTCCATGGTCGAGGTGACCTGCAAGCCTGACAGCTGCCAGTACTTCCTGATTACACCGAAATTACTTCCGGACCTCCTTTACCACGAACGGATGAAGGTTCTCTGCGTCAACAACGGCGATTGGCTACCAGAAGAGAAAGGCATTGGTAACATGATGAGCCTGATTGACACCTTCGTCCGGATGCGCGACCGCTCTTCGCGAACGGAGTAATTCTTGTTCCCTCCCATAAATGGTATCGTATCCCAACAGCAAGTTATTGGTACATCGCCATAATAGATTTCTGCGGTACCATGCTATTATTTTTGATCGACTTTTGCTCTGATCCTAAATCTTACACTACACATAATTCTGCACCCAACCATAGTAGATACTGTAACCTGTACGCCTACTTGCACTTATCGCACAGCACACAACAACTTTCAGTGGACGATCCCCTTCACAACTGCCAGCTCCGCGTTAATGATGCTACTTGTTGCAGCACCGATGGAGACATTGTTGGCAAGCACGACAAATTTGATGTCTAGCACGGGGCACTGCCGTACTCGGCCGACAGAGACCCCCGCACCATCCTGGTAATACCTATCTAAGCGCGGCTGAGGGCGGTCCGATTCTTCGTGCACAAATATGGCATGCACAGGGGCGGAGGGACAAGCCGGTGCATCGGGGGTATACACAACAAGCGCCTCACGCACTTGCTGTGGGCTAGGAGGCGGCCTTCGGGCGAAGCGGACCGACACGGACATCATGTGTCCGTCAATGACGGGGACACGATTGCACGATGCAGATACGCGCAGGGGCTGACGTGCACGCATGTCGAACGCTTTCAACCCGTCGTCCCCATCCACCAGATTTCCGAGAATCTTGAGGGTCTCCCATTCCATTTTTTCCTCTTCGCCGCCAATGTAGGGTACGACGTTGTCGATGATGTCGAGACTGGATACGCCGGGGTAACCTGCGCCGGAGATGGCTTGCATCGTGGTGACGATGCAGGATTCGATCGGGCCAAAGGATTTTTCGAGTGCGCGGAGGGGTATCACGAGACCAGTCGTGGAGCAGTTGGCGTTGGTGAGGATGAAGCCTTTTTTGAGGGGGGGATCATGGAGGGATTGTTGTTGAGCGATCATAGCGAGATGGGAGGGGTTGACGAGCGGGACGATGAGTGGGACAAAGGGATCGCGCCGATAATTCTTGGCGTTTGAGAAGACGGCGAGATCGGCGGCTCTGAAGGCGCCCTCTATCGAGAATCAAGAAACGCAAAAAAAGAAGAGATCGGGCGTTGAGCGGACAAGACGGAGAGGGTGGGATGAGAAAAGAACGGATGCTTGCCTATTTCTCCGGCTGCGTCGGCATCGAGGCCAGAAAAGACGATGGAGCAGTCTTTGAAGTGCTCAGGCTGGCATTCGTGTACGATCGTGTCTCTCACGATGGTGGGTATTGGGGTCGTCTGTTTCCAATTTGTGGCTTTCGAGTATGGTTTTCCAGCCGATCGGGCGGAAGCGCCGAGGGCGTGGATGGTGAACCATGGATGGTTCGCGAGGAGGGTGATAAAACGCTGGCCGACTGTCCCGGTGGCGCCAACCACGCCGACTTTGATAGATGAACCGTTTGATATTTTGCACATGATGAAGGAAGGACGAAGGCGAGGAAATGTGGGGTAGTGTTGGATGGTGATGGCGATAAAGGTCCGCGATGAGATTCGCACAGTGAGTATTTGTGATGCGCGCAGGTGACTAGATCTTTGATCACCGAAACGCTGACTTTCCGATTTTGGGTAAACGGCGCCTGAGACTCATCGGGATGAGGGAGGAAGAGTGGTCACTAGTCTACTAGAGGAAGAGGGCCAGCGATCGATTCTGCAGCGCTCATGATTCCATAAACTGAGACGAGGAGTGTATCCGTAAGTATCATTCTACGAGTTTGTTGTTCTCATGTGTGAACTCCGGAAACCTCGCATTTACGTCCTGGCGCATCCGAATGAACAGGGTTGTGACACGCGCCGTCGGGGGCGGACGACGGTGTCAGTTGGCTGGTTAGTTGCTCAGATCAAAGCCCGAGATCTTCGTATTTCGACCCTTCATATCGGTACTATACTCAGGTATCTGGCCGGTAAGCGGATGCTTCCCACAACGACCAGGGCTTCCATACTCTATGTCATATGGCTACTCCAAAACTTAGTCGTCCCTGCGGTCTGCTGGCCATCCCATATGAAATGGAACCGGCCCTGGGTGTCTCGTACCTCCATGGATTCTTTTTATGCGTCAGCTGCAGCCATCATATTGCCACGTCAGTTAACATTCACGAAGCCGTGGCCATCTGGCTGGCAAGTGACGAAACTGCGCATGCACACGGGATCGTTTGAAAAGCCGCCGACTTGACTAAATGCTTCATGACCCATTGCGATTAGCCTGCCTGCAGATATTGGCGAATGGCATGCAGTGTTCGTTTTTGGCTACTAAATATTGACCAGAAAGATCTTTCTTCTGGATATTTTTCCCAGGATAAATATGGAATTCTCATACTATGGCAATAGCTTTTTTCCACATTTTTGTGCAGCCAAAAACCTGGACAATAGCAGTGATAGGGGTAATTTAGATCGTGGGAATTCTAACTCCGGGACACCGCGCATCCTTTTCCAACTGTCCCCAGCGTCCGATGGCGTCGCCCTCCGAACCAGCGGCCCAGCTGGTGTTTGCGCCCAATGTGCTGCACAACCAAT
>JBBPQU010000064.1:0-47426 GCA_038092655.1 Boletus sensibilis | reverse complement strand
AAGGGTGTTGATAGCATTGGGGCTGGATTTGCGAACCCCGCTACATTTGTCAGAGACCTGGCAAGGAAGGAACGTGAGTTTGTCGCGAACTCAATGTCTTCCGCATATGCATTTCTCCAAATTATCAGGATGTGTTGTTGCTCTTACTGGGGCCATTGATTGGGTTTCGGACGGAACCACTGTTGTCAAACTTACGAATGGGCACAGGCTACTCGGTGACATCACCGGCTCTGGATGTCTGGCAGGTACTTGTATAGCTACGTTCTGTGGTGGAGCTTGGGAGCTGGCAAAGAACGAAGATGGGGCAGCGAAACTCGTGAAAGGTGACATGTTGATCGGGGCGGTCGGAGGGTACGTTCGCCAAACTTTTCCGGTACTTAAGTTTATGCGTCAAAAGCATCTTGGCACTTACAATTGCAGGGGAACGCGCCGCAATGCGGCCCGACGTACAAGGATCGGGAACGTTCCTGCCTGCACTTATCGATGAACTTTATAACTTGACACCGGAGAGTGTGAAGGAGTATAGTCAAGTCGAGGTAGTGGCAGTATAGTAACAACATACACATCTACGGAAATACACTTCCACTGCACTATTATATCGGATACATTCAAACCACCCTGGAAATTTCATTGGTAACGTCGTTAGGGTGGTCGAGGATCTTAGTAAACGGCATCGACGGCGTTGGCTGGAGCCAATTCTTCTCGTCGTAGTGGGCATGGGGTGGGATATCAATCATGTGAAACGTGTATGCATAGCGAGTCTGGTTACTCGTGTTTCGCTCTGACTTATGCAATACATTACCGTGGATGAGTACTAGGTCCCCTGCGGTAACCCCATCAAACACGATTTGGTGAATAGGGCAAAACGAACTGACCTGGTTCGCAGGTTTGTATAACATAGCTCCCGGTCACGCTTGCAGAATTCGCGTTCAAATTGGGAAGAAGGGGAGGGCAGATTTCCTCGAACCCTGTCCCACCTCCAGACTTGCGTATAAAACGTTTGGTGATTGGTGTGGAAAGATGCGATCCCGGTAGGAATGAAAGTGCTCCATTGATTGGCGTGCATCTTTCCAGCGGTATCCAGAATCCGAGGGCGGTTGGAGGGGAAGTATACTGAAACAATCGTTAGAATAGTGGATATCCAGCGGTAAGCATCGAGGGAGATGTCTACATACAAGGAATGTTCTTAGAGTGATACAATCGTGTTGCGCAACAGTAGCAACGTAAGTTGACACCATGCTTCATCAGTCAGTGACTCACGAGTCCGTGTGTTCAGGAACTAGTAAGTAAGCTCTTGTAAGGATTAATGACGTGCTCGAAATTCAAAACTAATTACCAGCGCCGCCGATCTCTGGTTGCTTGAAGATGACCATCGATTGAAGAGCTAAGATGACGACAATTATTGAACAATCGTGGTTCCTGGGGATCCAGTAGGAAAGCTTACTTACCAACAGGATCGTGATGAAATTTGAGGTCTCTCACTACAGCTTTCAACTTGTCATTCTCTAGGGTCACTCCCCGGAAGACCGGATCAAGCACGTGTAGTGCTGTAGCATTTCAGTCCTGTAAGAAAGATAGCTCCCAAGTGCCAGACAGTAGCGCACCGTGCCCGATCTTGTTGACTGCCTTGGTCTTATCCCTTGTAAGCTGACCATTCTCATTCACGGCTTCTTCCTCTAGGAAGTAGCGGATCTTATCACCCGAGTTGAGGAAGTAGTCATCGCCAACGTGGTTCTCGTCAGATGTGGTGAACTTCGTCTGGCCAATGACGAGCAACTTCATCATTCTCTTGATCCGCGGCAAGGTATTAATGATCGAACACTCACAAGTGGATGGTCTTCTAAGCTGAAGTCAGCCAATAGATCTTTCGAGCGTTGAAGGAGAGATGAGACCTGGTCTTGCGACAAGAAGTTTGGAATGCAGACGTAGCTGTCAAGCGTGGTTGAGCTACACTGGCTCTTCGTGGAAGCGGAGCAGTTTCACTCACCCCTCTCGATAGAACTAGATGATAACGTAGTATATAGGAGTGAGTTGAATGAAACATCCAGAAATGACTTCTGACTGGCCTGATCCACTTGTTCCTCTGTCATGTATTCTGTCATGTCGACGTGAAGTTGGTGGGAGAAACCTCAGATCCTAACTCGTGTTTAGTGTCAGGCTTCCGAGCGCCTTGACAAACTGGACAGCGTCGCTGCGCGGCGACACATTCATGCCGGATTACATCAATTACTGTGCATAGGAATGAGTGTACAATAAAATAATAATCACGAGCAGTCGATGGTAGTCAACTATACTGTACAAGAGGCTCAATTGAAGTCCAAAACGCAGTCTTATACCTCCGAGTCCGCTGCGTTATCGTCGGCATCAATATTCTCTCCGTTTGCCACTCGTTGAATAAGATGATCAATTTTTGCTTTGTGTATCCGGTGATGTTCTTGCCATCCTTTCCAAGGATGATGAGGATGCTACAATGATGCCGCTCACTAATTGGGCATCGTAGGGAATGCAAGCAATGCATACCAGTCGCCCAAACGCTTGGAATATTTTATCTGACGTGCCCTCGGGCTTTGTGAAAAAGTACTTGGCAAGAAGAATGTCGTCTGAGCGAGAATATCGCATCTTCTTTTCGGGTGGTTGTGGTAAAGGATCATCCCCTTCAGTCCTGTTCAATTCGTGTTTGTGGCGACGCCAAAACTTCATCCATGATGCACGAGAGTGGTGTGGCGCCTGTGAATGAAAACAATGAGCGAAAAACATCATTTGCAGTGAATGAATGACCTTTGTAGCGACATCTTTCCAGAACGCTACCATGTCGAAACGATCCTGAGATCTGTGACGGAGATAAAAGGATGGTAAACAAACTGAACGCTGTCCACCAAGCACTCGACCCACTTCCTATATTCCATGAAGCGAACCAAAAATGTCACATCCTGTTCCGTGAACGCGACTCCTTTACCAGTCGTACTCCTGAACAATGCCCTTGGGGGAGTTGGAGATCGATTACGCGGTTGGTTACCTTCTTGCTGTAGTCGTTGCTGCGCCGCTGCAATGATCCCGGGACCGGTACTAACTCGGAGCTGTTGTTCCGCTTCATTCTGTTCCTGTTCTCCCTCTTCCTGGGGAGTCACTGCATCACCAAGGTCCATGGAATACCCACCGAGCCTGATTTGATGTTTGTTGCAGTACCGGCGCCAGGAGTAAAATCTGTGAAAAGGTTATTCGATGGAGCGAAAGGGCATACAGACTGGTGTGCTCACGTATGATGCGGGGCCTACGGGGTGAATCGCTTAGCCAGGCCATCTGTATGCTAGGCAAAACCACAAACCTTGACAGCTATCCTCTCACATATTTCTCTCAGGCTGAGAACGATTGGGTTTGAAGACTTCATGTATAGGAATGTGATGAAGCACAAACCTTAGTACAAGACCTTGCTCTTGACAGTAATCAATGTATCTCTTGAGATACAACACATCGTCAGAGGTGAAAAGATTCCCGCCATATGTGCTCTTGATTACGCGGTTTGGTGGCGTAGGAGACCGAGCAGGCGGATTCCTTCGATTAAGGACAAGGGTAGAGGGCGGCGCCGCAGGAATTCCCTACTAAGATTTCAGATATATGTGACTGCGTAAATACATTGTAAGCTTGCCTGGTTCCGAGTTCGCTTCCGACCGCGGGATTTTTCTCCCGCAGCACTGTCAACGGGTGGATTAGATGAGCCGGCAGTCGAAGGGCCTGGATCGTGGAGGTAAGGAGGAGCTTGCTCATAAGGTTGCTCATACTGTACGGAGACGTCAAGCTGCATGGTACAAGGTGATTCTGCTGCCAAACTAACCGTTGCAGGATCATAGGTGTAATCACTTGGAGGTGCAGTTGCCCAATCCGTTTGTTCGTCTCGATACCTATAACCGTAGGGGGGACCGCTCGGCCCTGCTACCATATGAGGTGGAGGCTGCTCAAAACCAGTGACCCATGGACCATCCCGATAGGGTTGTGCAGGACGAGGGAGCATTCCTGAGGGAGGCTGAGGAGGGGCCATGTGAGTCTGTTGTGGTGCGATGGCGTTCGGAGCTTGCCATGACTGAGGTGGAGCCGCAGTGGGGGGCTGCATACCGCGAGGGGGAGGGTGCATCGGGTGTGCATAGACGGGATAGCCAAACGAGCCCTGAGGTGGTGGGTGCACGAGGGGGTCAGTTGGACCTATGGTCGCGAGCGCCTGTGGATGAGGGGGGATGGGCGGCAACGAAGACACTTGAGCAGACGAGGCAGGGTCATTCTGGGAAGGGACGACGGCTGGGAGATCGACCCTATAAGAAGACTGATCTTAGAGGATGATATGGAATGTGCGAGAGGGCTACTACTTTTCTGTACCAGTCACTTTGCACCCTGCCCAGTTGTTCTGGAATGTCTGGAGTGCGCCGGCACGAACACACTCGTGGACCCAGCGGGAGTGAAGGACAATTTTGCCCTTCTTACCGGCATACTGGCGGAACAAGTTCTGACCGGACTCTTTGTGGGGATCAACTGATATGTGGATGAGCGTTGTTAGTGCAGATGAGGGGAGATCGACGGCACACTTGCCTAGAATGTATGGAGTGCCACTGTAACTAGGAGAGACGGCTCCGCCGTGTTTCTGAGGCCAGTGATGCAACCGGATGATCGGTAAGCAGGTGTAATTCACTCACAGTGATGAGGTCTACGAGGTCATCTCTGTCGTCGACATCCTTTTCGATGTAGATTGTGAGGGGGGTGCCCATCATGGGCTCGAGAAAGAGAACGGCATTCTGGGGATCACTGGCAGGCGGGTGGGCATTCTGACTATGAGCGCGTCTGGTAGAGCGGGCTGGTGCCATGGGTCTTGGCCAGGACTGGTTTTGATGAGAGAGGCGAAAGAAAAACCGCCCGCCAAAATCAGGTCACGGGGTGTGTGACACATACAAAATTGGAAGCATACCAGTGGTTGGAGTCCTGCAAGCGGACTTTTAATCCACCTCGCCGGCACCTCGGCTGAATTGCACCTGGATCAGATAGAACGCATTTCCGTAATGCAAATGGAGAAAATAATTGTCGTGCACACAACTACGTTACCATGTAAGTTCGCCACATGTAGGTGGTTTTAAGGGGAGGCACTGGCACTATTAGCGCCGGTCGGGGGCAATGCTGAATGCACCGACTCACGGCGGGAACACAGCGTGTCGTGGTCCCGTAGGGGGTGTATGGGGGTGCAGTCCACACCTGGAATACAAGCACTGCGGACAATACACGAATAAAATAAGACATCAAACAGTTCATCATAGTGATGTTGTGTCTTGTTTGTGTATATCAACACGAGAAGTCGGAGTCTAAAAATGTATTATCTATCGAGGGATTGTGGACGAGTTTCCCGCCAATTCACCCGCAAACAGCAGATACTCATCTTGCTGCCCATCCGCTCTATTCCGCTCTATTCTCCCCCTTTTTCGACTCTCCTCCCCTTCTCTTTCTTCTACCACTATGGCCAACGTCGCTGGCCGCAAAAAATCAATCATCTCCAACCCTGGCCTCGTAATTGACACACCCGTCGCTAATAACAACATCCTCAATAAGGCCGCCTCCGCCTCCACTTCTCTCTACCAGCAATGCTCTTCCTTGCGTGCTCGTCTCATGCGCATCCCAAATTTCTCCCATTTCTTCATCCTCTCTTCCCCCAACGGTGACCTTCGCCAGTCCACCGATCCAGTCACACAGCTTTGGGATTGCTTCACCCTCGGCATCCCCCTCTGCTTTCTCTTCAACCTCCTTCCTCCCCCTATTCGTCCTATCCCCGAGATAAGCACTGATCCTGCAACTTTCGATGTCTCCAATGAGAAGGAGAAGAAACGTGCCATTGCTAAATTCGCCATGAGACTATCTGAAATAAACAATTGCGAAAGATTCACAGTATCCGATTTGTGGGATCGTCATTCCACCGACGGCTTGGTCAAGGTGCGAGGCTTTGCGTTGTCTGCGCCGATTCGTAACCTTGACATCCCGTAGGTCGTTAGCACTGTCATCACCCTTGTCGACCTTTTACCTTCCGATATCTTCGAGCCAGCACCAATCTCTCCCCCTCTCCTCGCGTCGCAAGAGTCAATAGATTCCCTTGCAAACCACGCATTGAACCATACTGTTGCTCCAAATGCGCACGACGCGGCCCGAAATAATATTGTCAGGGAAATGGTAGAAACCGAACGTAAATATGTACAGGATCTGGAGGTCATGCAGGTCAGACTCCCATCTTCTCGTTTCGCTATCCTTCACTAACCAGAGCTAGAAATACGCAACCGCATTGTCACAAAGCAACACAATAGACCAGGATACCATCCATCTACTTTTCCCGGGTCTAAACAAGTTATTGAACTTCCAGAGAAAGTTCCTTATTCGCCTTGAGAGCACTGCCGAACTGCCTTGGAAAGACCAGCGTTGGGGTCTCCACTTCCTCGAGAACGTGAGTTCAACTCTTCCCTTTTTCGGTACGTAACACATGCTTAATGCGGTGCTTTTATTGTCTTTGCAACATCTCGTGTTCTATTTGGAACAATAGGAAGACGAGTTTGCGGTTTATGAACCTTACTGCGCTAACTACACCAATGCAGCAGATATCATGATTAAAGAGGAGCAAAACTTGTCGGTATGTGATGTTCTTTGATCCCATGTCGGCTCCTCGCCAACTTGGTTTCCATGTGAGCCTGGTTGGCGTGACGACAGTCGACATCTGTTACATCCAAAAATAGAGTCTGATGTTTCCATTCGTTCTAGGTACACAACAATTTGATCAACGCCAAATCAGAGTTACCTGCTTTTCTAATCAAACCGGTTCAGAGAATTTGCAAGTATCCACTGCTTCTCGATGTGAGTGATATTTCTCTCTGTTGAGTGCGTCTTTTCATTTTCGTTGCAGTCCCTAGTCAAGGCATCAAGCATTGTTGATTACCCACACTACGAGGAGCTCCAAGCTGGTTCCGCCGCAGCGAAGCGGATAACAGACAAGATCAATGAAGCGCAGCGTCGTGCGGAGAATAACCAAACTGTACGAAATCTCGAAGGTCGCGTCAAAGACTGGAAGGGTCATCACTTGTCCAACTTTGGTAACCTCCTGCTCGACGATATTTTCACTGTCACCAAGTCAGAAGTGGACCGAGAATACCACGTCTTTTTATTCGAGAAGATCATCTTATGTTGCAAGGAGGCACTCCAACCACCCCCGAGCGGTAAAAGGGGCGGCAAAAACAATTCGATCCTGAAGAAGCAGCCTACACCCTCAGTCGCGTCTGTCCCCGGTGTACCGAATAAGAAGAAGGATACTCCACTCCTTCTAAAAGGTCGTATCTTCTTGAATAACGTCACCCAGGCCATTCCAAGTTCTCCAAGAAATTCGATTGGTGCGTATGCGAATATCTTATATCGTCACTCGTAAATTAACATCCTTCAAGGTTCTTCTACCGTCAACCCATACTCTCTTGCTGTATGGTGGAGAGGTGATGACGATTTGGAGTACTTCACTCTCCGCTGTCGTTCGGAGGAGCAGCTAAAACAGTGGGAGACCCAGATTAACAGGCTGATCAGGGAAGTAGCAAGTCGAAGGGTTTCAGATCGAAATATTTCGCAATTTGTCGCGCACAATAACCATGCCTCCATACCCCCTTCGATTACCCAGCGGTCCCCACTTCCCTATACTCACGACAGAGCATCATCTTCGATGTCGCACGTCCAATATGTAAACAGTCTACCGCCTCATCCAGCTAGCGGTCGTCACCGACCGGGTCCTTATTCCAGCGAGGAGCAATTTTCTGTGGCATCGTCCTCCGGATCGTATTCTAGCGGTGGTCACCACGGACATGTTTCCGCAGATGGGTTCGAGTTTGATCTCGATGACGAGTATGAAGATTACCCACCATCAAGCATGCCCTCGTCGGGGCGCGGTACGCCATTAGGCACGCACCGCCTAACAGGACATAATCTTCACCCTGACCGAGATTCCTTCGCCGGCCATGACCATTCCCGAGCTCGAACAGAGGATACCAATGGCTATATCCATACTCAGTGGAGATCCATCAATGGTACTCAGCCATTCCCCAGCGCTGCTGGGTCTGTTATGCCATCTTACCGTCAACAAGTCACGCGTATGAGCTCTACCACAAGCGTAACGGATGCTGGCTTCGGCTCTGGTTCTCGACCTCCTCGAATTCCCCTGCACACCCAAATTAGCTCCCAGAAGCTCACGGCCCCGTATGAACAACCCAGTACACCGACTTCCATTAATAGTGCGCCCGTCGCTCTGCCACTCAGCCGATCCAGGAGTGCAAGTCAACCCAGTGCATATGTTCCACAAACATCACCGCCTCCCATTCCTACCACCGCATGGACGCATCGTTCGCAGAGCTCGACGGTGGAAAATAAGCGGGGTAGTGGCTCAAGCCAATCTACCCATGGCTCATCAGAGGAGTCACCGAACAGCTCGTCGCCGATAACACCGTTTGGTTCTAGTGAATCATCATTGGCAGGATCAGGGCTCCGACAGTCGAGGTCGCAAATATTCGAGAGCATGGCTCTGAACAACGGTCACCCCCCTTCCGTGAAAGTCAAAGTTCATTTCCAAGATGATATCTTTGTTATCCAAGTCCCTCGATCCACGGAATTCAGCGAGCTCGTGGACAAAGTAGGGAAGAAGATTCGCCTCTGTGGTCCACGTCGGGACGACACTCCGTTGAGGGTGAAGTACAAGGACGAGGATGGTGATTTGATATCCCTTGGGTCTACCGAAGATGTACAGATGGCTTTTGAGTCGTTCCGCCCGGGCGGACAAGTCACTCTCTATGTCACGTAGGTTCTCCGCATAATGCTATCCCCTTCATTCCCTATCATCGCGTGCCGTTTGTCTGCTGCGATTGCTCTTACTTGTCAATTGACACCCTCCTTTGTTAAGTCTCCACCATTTGTCTGTTTCATCCACATTCGTTCACTCATCCTCGTTTCCCTTTATTTCTCTGAATTCTCTAACGTACTTCCGACTCCGAGTCTACAACCAATACTTCATCTGTTTTTAGTCATTTTCGTTCCGTGAATTCTTTGACACTATTGAGCATCGTATCTAAAACATGGAGGAACATCGGTCATGTATCACTCGATAGAACACTGCACTCATTGCTACGGGTCTTATTATATTATGATTATTGGTTACCAATGAACGTTGAACGTTCGCTTGAGCAAGGGCTGCAATCTATGATCTTCAACGGAGATCGATCTAGTGTGTTGTCGTACAACTCTACAATGCATCAGGTGACACGTCCCCTAGGGTATGCAAGTCCATGGTACTCATGGCGCTATGTAAAGAGCGAGCATCATCTCCGTATTCTGACTGCCCATCAATGGTTTCCTGCACATCGCGTGAATAAAGCGGGCTGAAAAACACAGCTCGGGACACTTACATCAAAGTAGTGGTTAACCACGCTCCGGGGGGCTTCGATAGAACGGTCAAAAAAAAAAAGATTCTTGGTAGAGGAAACTTACTCCGTGGTGTTCTTGGTAACCGGCATGTCACTCCGCTCTGCAAGATATGATAGGCAACTAGGCCAGACCTAGTAAGGATGGAGTGATAAATCGAAACGCGCGAGCTCTCCACCTCGAACATCCTCACCATCCTGTCTGATGTGATGCTCCAAGCCCTCGACCGCTATCTGCATGGAAAAACTGGCACGATAGTGCTATCAGTAACTATGGATGAAGCGGAATGATCCTCACTTCGTAAAACCAGACATAATCACGGAAATGTGGATCACTGTCTAACTTCGGATTACCACCATTAGTGGCCCTTCTTCCCTCAACATCGCGCCCAAAGATGTGGATAATACGGTGTTGAATTTCTTCCGCAACTTCGACGAGGTTCATGTATTCGCCGCTTCCGGTAGGGCATTCGACCTGAAGGTCATCCCCATAGTACTGGTAAAACCTTTGAAGACTTTCTATGAGCAGGAAATTGACAGCAAGCCCTGGGTAGACCGTGAGTTCTTGCACCCAGTGTGTGATTAGGTTCTCACAAATGGGTCCACGCCAGTTAGAGTTCCCACCAAACATCCCGGAGTGGGAATCGCCAGGCCAGTACCTGACTTCATGCCGCTCTCCATGGACATGCATTCCCCAAGGTTTATCCTTGTGCAACTTCGACAAACTAAACGACATTCCATGAGATATTAGGCAAGGGGGGTTGCAACCTGACGTACGATCGAATACCGTATTCACTCAAGAACTCGTTCTCATCTAGCATCTTCTCTAAAATGCGGACAAGCCTCTCCTTGCTGGCAAGGGCAAGCAGACGTCGTTCGCCTTTACCACTGACTATGAAATACTGAGTAAACCAAGGGTGAGATGAGGGCTTTCACATTACCCTTCATATTCGCCATATTCCGAGCCGATACCTCGGGTCTGTGATCGATAAACCACTCCACACGCTTCTTGAAACCTGGGAATCGCCTGAGCACGGCGGGCTCCAGAACAAGGGTTGCATAAAGGGGGATGAGGCCAACGAGGCTGCGCACAGGCAACTGGATCGAGTTTCCGGGTCCGAACTGAATGACATCATAATACATTCCGTCTTCCTCATTCCAAAGGCTCAGCTCGTTATCTCCTGACATGTATGTCATAGCATCAGCGATAAAGATGAAGTGCTAAGGTTGGTCAGGGAAATGGAACTTCCACGAGCAATTCCACGTACCTCAAAGAATTTGGAGGCGATGTCCTCATACACTGCATTGTGCTTCGCGAGCTCGAGGGCCATATTCAACCTGGACGCCATCAACGAAACCTGCAAGGACATATCGCCTCAGACTTACATATTCAAACAGTAAAATGCCATCCAAGCAGTGCCATCCGCCTGACGTAAATTCCCCCCCGTTGGCAGTGGCTCGGAACGGTTGAAAACGCCAATATTATCGAGGCCAAGGAAACCTCCCTCGAAGACATTGTGACCCCCGGAGTCCTTTCTATTTACCCACCTAGATAGATAACCGTGATTAACCGAACTTCCCGTAAACGCACGCTACGGACCACGTGAAATTGAGTAGTAACTTCTGGAACACCCTCTCCAAAAAGGGTATATCCTCTCGTCCTGTGAGCTTACGTTCTATCTTGAAAACTCTGAATGTCGCCCTGGAGTCCGTTAGATCGATGGTTTGTACCAATTTAGCAGAAACCATACTCACCAAGCATGTACAGGTGGATTCACGTCCGAGAAATTCCACTCATACGCGGGAATCTGCCCGTCTGGCTTCATGTACCACTCCCTAGTTAGTATATCTAATTGCTTCTTGGCGAAGGCGGCATCAACGACAGCGAGGGGAATGCAGTGGAAAGCGGTATCCCAAGCGGCAAAAAATGGATATTCCCACCTGGACAAATCACTTATCGAGGTTGCAAAACGAACAGATAAAAATACGCACTTGTCGGGCATGGAAAGAATATCGTCGATGTGCATATGGCGCCAATCCTAATGAGCGGTTTAATGCAGACTAGTAACGAATTGAGGAGACATACTTTATTGCGAACGTGTTCACGTCCAGGGGGTGGTGGGGGTTGTGCAGGGTCGCCTTCAATCCACTCCTTCTGTACGAAGTGGTAGTATTGTTTCGTCCACAACATACCCCCCAGGGCCTGCCTCATTATTTGCTTAAAATCGTCGCTCATCGGGCCGAATACAAGCGAATTGTAGAATTCATCAGCTTCTTCGCGTCGTTCCTCTATCACTCCGTCAAAGGCGCCTTCATCTTCCAAGTTCGAGATTTTTGACACAGACTGCGGAGTCAATCTTAAGCGCACAACCGCGCAGCCACCGTTGGCCGGGACATTCTGGAAAGTGTAATGCGCCGCAGATTTCGTGCCTCGGTTTTCTGGGCTGATAAAAGGGGATTGCTGTGAAGTAGATGTTGGCAGCTGGTGCGTCCCCTCATGATCGTTTCCTTCAGAAACCGAACCATTCGACTCGGAGACAGGTCGATGACACGGGATGATATGATCGTGAAAAGCGTCCTTGACATATGACGACGTGTTTTGCCCTCCATAAAGACGGCGGAAGTTGGTGTCATTCTCCGTGAAAATGAGTTCAGGTTGGATGACGACATCCTCATCCGTGACGAATACACCTTCTGCATTGACGGGCGGTGGAGAGGGTAAGCAGTACATAAAGTACCTCTCCATAGTTGGGTGTCTTATCTTGATGTATTGGATGTCGTTCTCCGTGACCGAGCCAGCGAGGGATGGCATTTGGGGCTTAACGGCGGGCCACGACCATGTGTTGCGGAACCACAGTTGGGGAATGATATGGAGCGTTGCGGGTTCCGGACCGCGATTGTAGCTGGTGATCCGCACATAAAGGCTGTTCGGGTCATCCTCATCTTTTGCGTACTGCGAAAGATGATTCAGACTAGTGGCTCTAAGCGGGAGCAAAAAACACAGACCTCCATAAAGACATCCCAATATCGGTCATCTTCAAAGGCGTCAGAATCTAGGATCTCGTACTCCGCCACATCTCGATCCCGATGGACATTCTCTGTCACGAGTTCTTCGTAGGGATACTTGCGTTGGGGGTACTTGTATAAAAATTTCATGTAGGAGTGAGAAGGTGTTGAGTCTAGATAATAGTAGAGTTCCTTGACATCTTCGCCGTGGTTCCCTTGATGACCTGTGACGCCAAAAAGACGTTCCTTCAACATACGATCCTCGCCATTCCATAAGGAGAGCGAAAAGCAAAGTCGTTGATGATTATCCGAGATCCCGCCAATGCCATCTTCGCCCCATCGATAAGCACGGGATCGCGCGTGTTCGTGAGGAAAATGAGTCCAAGCGTCACCATTTTCCGAATAGTCCTCTCGGACCGTTGCCTGGAGCAATCGATATGAGCATCAAAGCATGGAGACCGCTGCTAGATTAGGCTTACCCACTGTCGATCGCTGAGATATGGACCCCATCGTTTCCAATGGCGAAGCCGAGCATCATCCTGTTGAAGACGGTGCCTCTCTGTACCTTGGTAGTTAACGCCCAGCTTATCACTTAATCGTTGGCGGTAACTCTTTTGGATGGTGTCACCATCCAGTGACGCATCTGGACCACGTGGGCTCGCCTTTGAGACCTTTGGAGGGGGCTCTGATTTTGATGCTGCTGGTTTGGGAATCTGAATAGTAAGACGGTGGTCGCGAGGGTCTGAGTCGCTTGATCCCGGGCCATTGGAATCGTCGCCGCCTCTGAAGAGTTTCTCTTGTATCACTTTGGCGGAACTAGAAGCCATGAAAGAAAAAAGGTGTGCAGGCAGTGCTAGTGACCGACGAAGTTCACCGCTGGCTTTTTATCTTTTTGGCACCGAGATCCGGGCTAGACTTTATCTGACGTCATGTAGCCTTTATCCAAATCTTCACACCAACTAGACAGAATAAGGTGCCATCGATAAATCCCTGGGTCGGAAGAAAAAAAAAGGGGGGGTATGTATTCGAAAATATCATTCCAGGGTGGGCTGATAGAGTCGAAATGGCCAAACTAATTAAGGCTGCGGAGATTTATGAGCATTATGTAGAGACCCGCCTGCAGATCATATGACAGCTAGAGTCCGGAATGTAGACGAAGTGATTCACGAAGTCCATCGGCAAATAAACCCTGTCACCATCTTGGCTCCCCAGCCGCCATCAATACGCTCTGTGTCCAGTAATATTCCCCGAATTGCTCCTCTTCCGGGAGAGTAACCTCCAAGTGACGGAATTGGGCATGGGCATCTTTACCGGTCTCCCCCGGGAGACTACGGCGAAGAGGTGTACCAGGTCCTATCGATCCTTGCGAATCCGTCATACCATTTTTAGTGGCATGTCCGACAGAAGTGGCACGGTTTCCCCCGTCATCTTCAATGCCTAACGCAAGCGAAATTGAAGACTCATCGATCGCCGTATTCAATACTGGCGGGTAGCTAAATCGGGACGACTGCGGAGCTGTAACCATGGAATCCGGAGAGGACTCGGACGCAGAAGACGACCGTAAAGCACCCTCCTGTAATTTCACAAGTGGACTGGCGACCACCGGTGACTGTGACGTAGGTGATGGAACGGGAGACGGAGAGTGTTTGGAAAAGAGTAGGTGTAACGAGGGCTTCTTCAATCGTCTCGCACGAGAAGCCATGGAAGCTGACCGGGCCTCTGCCGAGATAGAAGAAGAAAAAGAAATAGATGGAGTGGATTTACGATGCATGAGTGGAATTCGGGTGACACTGTCTCGTGGTCCGGGAAATTGGAACTGAGCTTCCGAAGGGGTTTGCGTGGGCCGCAAATTCGGGATCGGGAGAGGTATAGGTTCTGCAATGTCAAGGGAATGGGGAGAGTTGGAGGACTGTTGTTCACTACACTCATCCACAAGTGTTAGCGGTTTGATCAGTTGCATAGGTGACCCTGATGACAACGAGGGAAGGGACAAAGAATCAGTTGAACACGACAGGGAAGGTGGGGAGTATGGGTTGGTTAACTTGAAATTCAAAGATGTGGGGGTGACTGGGCGGCCACTTTGCGATAAATGGGAAATCGATGAGCTATCGTCTGTTGCAGAGAATGATGATGTTGTTGTCTCAGCATCAAGTGGGGCGTGGGAGGTTCCATCACGACCGCTAACACGCAGTTCCAAAGGCTCGCAGATCGACGAAGAGGATGGAATAGAGGTCGGCCCATCGGCGGTAGGAAGGCTGGGGAGAGGGCAAACAAAACGCTTGCTCTCGCTCGATGGTCTCGGGTGCGGAGCTATCTGGTCGGTGACTACAACATCTCCAATCTCCGTACCGACTTCCGAAAAGCCAACGGAGGATTGATTGGTTTCTCCTGCGATCGCATCCAGGTCTAGGGCTTCCTTGCGTTGATGAACACCATTCCAGATACCCTGGCTCTCACATAGCGCTTGTAGCAGCGATGGGTTCATAGTCAAACTGGGACACAGCACGAGCAACAAGTTACTGAGCGGCATCTTCGTCTCTGAGCTCCTCTTAGCGGTGTGGTTGATTAACTCCGTCACCGTCAAGAGTAAGTCGCGGTTTTCTTGTGGTAGGCGAGATATGAGAGACGAGAGAGCTTTGCGTAGCGAATCGGATGGGGGATGGGCTCCGCCGAAGTTTGGCATGCCGAGTGTTGAGAGTGAGGGAGGTTTCCGAAGTTCATGGATAGTATTCAGTAGGGGTGGATCCTGAATGTTATTGGACAACCGCTCCGAGGCCATGGCAGCATCAAAGTAGGGCATCAATTGGTTTGTCAGGATAGGCTCAGGCACTCCAATGGATGTCAGGTCCAGGTAGCACCAAAAATAAATGAAGCCACTCACATTCTCGCAAGTAGGCCTTAAATATGGAAGCGACTGCGTGAGGATCCAAATCACCAGGGTTAGATTGCACGATATCAAAATCGGCCCCTGTATTTAGAGCAATCAATCTTGAATCCAGGCTACGAATGACCGACACTTACCAGTATCGAACTCTGAACGTAGCTTGGCTACATGGGATGAACGACCACTGACACTATAAAGCGAACAATGAATATTCATGACTTAGAAGTATGCCTTCGCACTGCGTACCGGAAAAGCCCTTGTTCTTGGACACCCCACGCAAGAATATGCTGTGCGCATCTAACCACCAACGCAGGAACATGACGACTTTCTAGTGGCGCTGAAGGCTGACTGCACTGGACGCGCTCTAGGATGTCCGGCTCCTCGCGTCCATCGTGCGCCACGTTCTGCTTGTGGAGAACGCTCAGAATAGAGTCTATGGCAGTCTCTTCCACGCAAGTTTTGAGCTCTCTTCCGAAGACCAAACCGCCAACAACACCTCGTGAGGGTAATACACGAACAGGACCTCGGAAGCATTTGCCGAGCTGTGGTCCCTCGTGATCGGATACAGATGAGGCAGTGGAACTAACAGATGGTGTCTGTGGATTGTGGCGAACCCTCCTGCCGTGTCCGTGATGCGTGGACTCCGAGTAGCTTGAACTTGCACGGGATAGCGGTCCAGTGCGGCCATTGAACGACAGTTCACCCAGCGGCGACGCGAGAGGACTTGAGAACGAACTTTTCGAACCCCAAGCCCGACCCATCCTTTCCACAGCACGTCGTGCAAGCCCAGCGGCAGGGGCAAAGCCTGATGTCATGCTGATGGCTGTCTGACGGAATGATGGATGGGGAGAATAGGCTTGTGGTGGTGATGGAGTTCTTTGTGGAGGATCTGGGAGGTCCGGTAAAGTTCGTTCGACCCGCGAAGTCGCTGAATTAGACACTTGATTCAGGGAGGAGATGGCGCTAACATGTCGCATTGCAGCATCCCTGGTAGTATCCGAAGGCAACGAAGAGAAAGTCGTCGTGGCCATCTCCCTGGTGACAAGACGCTCCCGCTCACGTCCTTCCGATGCCGATCTAGGAAGAGTGACCGTTATCGCGTCCAGACTCATCGTTGCATTTGAAGCGGTGGGGCCAGAAACCATCAGTGAAAGAGGAGGGCTAAGATTGAGGGATTGAGACCTCCTATCTCTGAGTCTCAACGACGAGGCTGGAGAAACACGACTAAACGCTCGCCCCTTTTCATCATCTCTTGCCTCATCCTCTTCCTCGGCCATGACGTACTCCGCATCTGTGATCAACGCACTTAGGCGCTTATTCATGGGTACGATGGTATGAGTGGATTGTAGTGACTCCGCAAGCGAAACGGGGCGAGGCGTCTTGCTGCCTAAAGTAGGGCGGATGGTACGGAGACTCAAGGTGGAATCGCTTTTCCTGCGAACATCCTTGGATTCTGACCTCTCAAGATCTCTCCTTCCGTTTTCCTTCGATGCACCCTGCTCCGCATGTTCATCGCTCTTCCTGATGTAATCCAGTGCCGGTACAATGGGACTAGACGTTGTTATGATGGAGGTGCGTTTATCGATGTTGGTGTGAATTGGCATGAGGCGGGATGACGGGGGGGTCGGTTGTTGAGCGTGCTTAGGTGGTGGAGGCGGAGGGGGTAGACTTAGACCACTCATTGCAGGGGATGCGGGTGCAGACTTCTTATTGAAGACATGTTGCGCGAGCTGGAGGGTAAGCTGCTTTGCTCCCAGCTGACGTTGTGCAGTACCCGTTGATCCATGCAGTGATCCCTCGATTTGCGGCTGCTTCCCTTTATCAAGTCTTGGGGACGATGGTGTCACAGTGTCTGACTTTTTCCGACGCCCAACAAAAGCACGTTTGAACAGGCTCCCGGTAGTTGACTCCGAAACACCCAGAGAAGAGGGAGCTGATGACGGCGACAATGCGGGAGTGACCTGAGGCCGGCTGACAACCTGACCCATTGAAGGTGTAGAAGAGGAAGAATGAGGACGGTGGTTGGAAGCAGGTACACCAAAGATACTCTTGAACGTGGTGGAAGGGGGTGAGGGGAGTTGATCGGCGGTTGGGATGCCCGAATGAGAGGGGGGTGTTGCCAGTGGCACCATAGACGAAGTAGCTGACGAAGAAAACGAGGACGAAGGCGAGGCCGGAAACGTGGAGAATGATTGCTTGTTCTGGACCATGAGGTATTCCTGGCTGAACTCGTGATTTTCTGGTGTGGAGGGGAGCAGCTAGGGAGATCGAGCCGAGCAAGATATGAACTCGAGGATCACCTAAATGAGATAATTACGGTGCTACAGCGGAAAGGAGCGTTTAAAGCCGTCAGCACGGATCCTAGCAAAGGAAAGAAGACTAGAGAATGCAATGCAGAGACAGCAAGGCTACAAACGTGTAGGACCGGTCACCAATGGCAGATGAACGATAGCGAACTCACCATGCAGATCCTGAGAGCAAAATGTAACTGACGGGTTGGTTACAATGTCACGATGATACCAGATGATCAATCAAGACCATCAACTACCTCTGCGAAGCCCCACCAATGGCTGGCACGGAAAGGAATGAAAGAGCGGAAACGTACACGCGGCACTACTCGTTGTGTGGGACGACCTTCACAGTGCAAAGGCAGGGTGTCCTTGCGACACCAATTTTGGACATTACATCAAACATTATTCTCCGTAAATAATTAAAATTATTTGTTACTAACTTCTATATATTTCAAAATTCTATATGACTCGATATAGGACAGTTCTCCCGCGTAGGAATGATGAAGACATGCTCTATCATGATGGTGCAAGAAGAAGGTCTTTCACCAGCTCGTAGGTGAAAAAGGACGTTGCTATGCTAGGCGCCACTTTCACTGTGATCCGGTTGTTAGGCATTGCATCGGCAGGGTAACTTTCGGCCACGATAAACTCACGTAAATTGGGCCAGATGCCACGATATAGCCCACGGAACCCTTCAGTGCGGATGATTACCCTCAACGCATCCATAGCTCCACTGTATCGATATCCCATCCCTCCAGCCGACATGCCCACAACTTGCATTTTCCTTCTCAGGACGTCGAATGGGAACGTCAGCGTTTGCGAAATAGACCCTATAGAATATGTACATTGAGTATGAGCAGAAAACTAGTACGAATGACTCCATACCGGCAAGAGCACCGCAGATCAGTTTCCTGGGGATACTACTTTGACCCGGTGGTGTGATGATACCACGCAGGGCCTCGTACGCTGCGAAATTGATCCCAACGTACGGAGCAACTCCCATTGCCGTTGCAACAAGCCCACGATACAATCCACGGACACCGCCTTCTTCACGCATGACTTTGAGAGTCATACCAAATACTGATAGATCAGCCTTTGAGTAGCGTGCCTTCGGGGTAAAACTCGATGCAGAGGTAGAGGATGAGGCCAAGTCCGCAGATGCCGCTAAAGGTGACTGGTTCTGGACAGATATACTGGCCGTGGCGATAGACAAACGGGAACGCACAAGGTCCAAAGGGTATGTCGAGCCTAAAATCAAGTTTAAATGTCAGAGTGAAGGGGAACTAGAACATTTCGCACAGACTGAGGTAATGCCAGCCAATGCACCACTAATTAACCGTGTCGGGGTATCAAGTTCCTTGGATCTATTGTTAGTGAAAAGCTATCTGTAGTTTTAGTTGTCGAACAGCAAGAAAGTAAGTGAACCGTTGTTCACGAACCTTTTTTAGCTGCTCGTAGGTCGTGAATTGCACGGCACTATAAGGCACTATCCGCAGGCAGTTGATCCCATTTCCTCGCATAAAGCCTGCAAAACCTTCTTCCTCCCACATTCTCACAAGACTGCGCCAGACTCCGTTGTACTGGCCATTAGAACTACGCGGCTGCACTTGCCTAGAAATTTTCACATGGCCGTCGTCAGAAAGCAAGACACATGCAGACGTGGGAGTATCACTCACTGTATAATCTTGAGCCTTTCTAGTGGACTCACAACCGTCCGAGATGTAGCACCTGCGACGCCTCCGGCAATGAAGTAACAAAGAAGTTCGGGTGACCAATACCCATTTTTTTGCGAGTTGGCCACTGTCATCGCACGAAGACTTATGCCTTGCGTCGGTGCTGTTCGAGGTTGAGTGTTAAACACCGAATCGCCAGTCGCATAGCAAAAAGCACAGGATTCAAAGATGAAATTTTGAAATAGTGAAATAAGCAAGATTATCTACATACAAGTCGTACACATACTTCGGGAGAGGTTGGATTAATCGAACAACGCATGAAATTCAGGTAGAATGTTTCTAACAGGAGTCCTTCGGACTCTTCTACAAGTACTGGTACATGCATTGGTTAATTGTCTTCAATGGCGCCGCGATCCAGTAACCAGAGTACAAAATTTGGTGATCCTTGGTAGGGAGCGGGTCGCGAAAATTTCCCAAGCACCAACCTTTTCGCAAACAGCAATAAATATTCAATTTGGAAATCCAAAATGATACTTAGCACACGCGCCATTTAGAAGTGAAGTGAAGAAACCATTATGGGTCATTAGTGCACAAGGAATATAACGTTCACCACGAGCTCATCCAAGTCTGGCCTTCTTCCTGGAAGACCCGCCTTGGACGGTGGCGTACCCTTGAATAGCTCCAGCCCCAGCACTAACGCTTGCGAAACTAGTGGTGCTACCAGGCTTGGATTGCTGTGACAGATGCTGGCCTTGTCCATGTCCGTGTGCTGTTGGACCTTGCGGTTGTGTATGAGGCTGCGTTGGCGCAGGCACGCCCATCATTGAGGGTGCTTCATCCTGAGTGATTCGTCGTTGAGGTGGAATTTGGTGGGCTGGCACGTATTGAAACACGCTGTCAGTAGTCAGAAGGGGAAGACATGAGCAGCGAGCGAGGGGAGGGAATAAAGGGACGTTGGTCCGACTGACTTCCGTGTGGGTCGAGGATCTTCCTGGAACCACCTATGGCCTAGGGCCTCTTTTGCAGTCAATCGTCTATCAGGATCATACGCGAATAGCTGACGGAGTAAGTCGTGCCCTTGCTGCGATCGAATACGTGACTGGCACCACTCCGCAAGGCGGTTTTGATATCTTGAAGAGGGATAAAGTCAGTACAGGTTGCCCAACCGCTTGTTCATCCACATACGCATCAAGTCGTTTCATATTATGGTATTCGGGCATATCGCAAACACCAGGCCAGTCCTTCTCTTTGAAGAAAGATGGGTTAAAGACAAGATTCTCGTCGGGCACAAAAACACTCTTTACCATCTGGTGTGCCAAGAACCTCGAAGATCTTAAGAAGCTGATCCCTCTGGAATGGAACATTCTTTTTCGAATCTAGCTTTGCTTCTTCGCCTTTGAATATTGGTCGCAAACTTGCAAGTTCTGCGAAAACGCAGCCGACCGCCCAACAATCAATCGCCTTATTATAATGCTTTGCACCCATGAGCAGCTCGGGAGCACGGTACCATATTGTGACAACAACCTTGTCACCCGCAAAAAGGGGTTGTAAAGGCTTGTGGATCAGGCGAGCGAGGCCGAGATCCCCAATCTTGACGGTTCCTGAAGCAGTAATGAGTATATTAGCGGGCTTGAGGTCCCTGTGCAGAATATGCGTGGAATGTAGGTAGACAAGGCCGTTTAGAAGTTGGTAAACCAAGGATTTGAGAACTTGAGATTGGATCTGGATGCGGAGTGTTTGAGAGTAATGGTGGATGACTTGCTGTGAATAAGGTAGATCATCGGCTCGAGCCTAACATCTTGCCTAATATACGGAACGTACCAGAAAGTCATGCTCGGCATAATCGAAGACCATATAGATAGATTTATCCTCCAAAATGACTTCCTTGAGGGCAACGACATTTTCATGAGATATTTCTCTGTTGAGCTGTCCACAGCATGTCGTATCTGCAGTTGTCATGAACAGAGTACGGTGGAGCTTACCGCGATCTCTCTAATTGCACTCTGACTGATGCCAGTATACGTCACGACGTCCCCTTCTTTGTCCGGCTTGAACTTTTTGATCGCGTACATGACGCTCTCGGACTCAACGCTCTGAGCCTTGTAGACCCTGCCATACGTTCCTGAGGATATGAACCCAAGGATGTTGTACTTGGATGTGACTGTCCGATGCGCAGCATCCCTCTTGGCGCGGTAAATCCTCATAGGATCAGTCTGCAGGAGTGTGTGGGACCAGTCATCCAACATCGGTGATGGATGTCCGTGATGGAAGTCAAAACTAAAAAGTGTAAGTTGCAACTAGGGAGTTGGAATGTTTGAAGTGCTTTTGTCGCCTCTCCTCCCTCGGATAGCGGAAGTCATATATATATGATACCTACCAAGTAGTACTGTATCATCATATGATATGGCAGTTTTGGCGAAAACTAGACACATAAAAGACAACTATCATCTAAATTACGTTAGTAACGAGAGGAACATGCATAACAAGAATGTAATGAGTGGTATTCAACGTCCCTGCGTTGGTTAATCGAGATAGAGGTGATACAAAATGAATAACCGCAAAGTCGCGCATGGCAATCATCTTATCCGTGGTGCGCGGTATCCGCGTTCCCAACTGCCTGGGAATAGTTCGGCGGGGGAACCTCACTAACTGCAAAGGAGCTGCGATCAGCTGTCATCATACTCAGACCACGTTGCAAGTTCGCAAGTTTTGGAAATTCATTGGACAGTGACAGGCCCCCTCCGGGTGCTTCGGGGAGAGGCCTCTGTCCCAAATCCTGCGTAGAAGTGTATTCAACATCCTTGGAGTAATAATTCGGCGAGATCGACGCACCTCGTCTACTGGGGACTGGATTGGTGAACTCACTGTGTCAGTGATACTTTGGGAGTCGCGAGAACGGGAGGATACGTGGACAGCTCCGTCATATTGTGCTGCATGGTAGTTAGCTGGTTGCTGAGCCCTCCCAGAAAACGCCTGAATTGAGGTATCGTTTCGCAATGGGCTCGCGTTGGTCCTGGTCTCCAGCGACGAAGTCAAGCCAACCGGAGCCACAGTGGCAGACTCGGGGGGTCGTTCCTGGGGAGTATAAATTCGGTAAAGGCCATGTTGAGTGGCCAGAGCAGCTTTCCAACGCCGATAAAAGAAGATGGCAGCTCCTGCACTCAGGACTGCGGCTACGGCTGCGATAACTATGCCAGCAATTGCTCCTGAACTGAGACTGCTAGTAATGAAGTAAGCCAGGTGCTGCATTTACCACGTTGTTTCCGTATCACTTACTTCTGCGAGATACTGCCACTACTTCAATAATATGAGACGGAGGAGAATTCATGAGTACTTGGAGCACACCTTGTCGAGTTACCCGATGGGTTCGGTAGTTGGGTACCAGAAGTGGTACTGTAGAGCATACAACTTGGTCAACACGGTGAGTGAATCACGCAATTCATGGCAACGTACTTGACTATGGTCCAAAGATGTGCATAATCGACACTAAGGGATTGCGCAGGAGCGTCAGGGAGGTTGGTAAGAACGAGCTGATGTGAACCGGGGCCAAGATTATCGGCGTGGTAAATAACAACCTCGTAGTTGGTAGGGTAAGCGTTTGATGCGTTATACTGCACACTCTGGCCACCATCCAATTGAGCCGAGTACGGTCCATTGGACGGCCCTGAAGTCCCAAAAATGGTTACAGCCTCGCCTGATAAATCTGTCAGAGCTACGTGAGGATGCGCTGAACAACAAGCATGCCCTGTACGGTACATAAATCATTGATGACAGATTTGAAGGAAGAGAACCCAACTGTGAATGTGAATGTTACACTCGAATTGTACGTTTCGGTGACACTAAGACGGTCAAGACAATGAGTTCGGTGAAACTGCGAAGTTTCCGTCGCTTACTGGCCGGTACCATTGACAAACAGGTTGAAGTTAAGGGAGCTGGATGTCGTGCCCCAAGCCGGTTCTTGGTATTGAAAGCGGGAATCCGTGTCTTGAACTACTTCGGTAACCAACTGGTCACCTGCACTCCCAACTTCCGATTGCCACACGATCTATGCGACGTTAGGCATTTAATCGTGGGACAAAAGGTTTGGCTGACCATGTCGATGTCCACGTAAATTAAAGAACTTCCGGATGGAACGTTTGTCAGCTTTACTGTATGCATCGCCTGGTTGAACGATGCGCTGAAAAGTGATTGCTGGAATAAGTTGTTCCCGACGCCATTGTAACTTGAGGAGGTTCCGCTGTCTACTTGAACAGTGTAACCCCCATGATTTGGCCGGTTAGCCCCATAAATCCAGATGGCAGTCCCGTTGAAGTTGAGCGTTGCTGAGCCGCCTGTTACATTGTTTGTTGTAAATGTGCCGAGATAATAGCTGTCAAGGGAATGAGTGACCACGTTCAGCGAGATATGTATGGAGCATACTCGGTGGCCCACTGGTCACCCCAGGCTGTACCAAAAAGCCAAGTGGCATCATAGGAGATCAGGGGGGACTTGTCGTCGATGACGGTAGTGAGCAAGGGCATCCTGGTCACGACGACGGGGGTGGTAGAGAGTAAAAGGCCCTGCCAGTGGAGTGGAGTTTTGTGACCATGCCGGGAAGTTGTTGGCGGTGTCTACCTCCCAACCGGACAAGGATCAGATCATGATCGGTGCGCATTACATAATTAGGGCGTGGGAATGCTCTGACATGATCGAGACGCGTTGTTGACGCGTTGTTAACAATCTCTTTCCCTTCGCGTTCTCAACTCCCCCAATGCCCCCCGTCGCGCTTATACCTATACACGCCCGTGTTCGCGCGTTGCTCAGGTCAACCTGCAACGGCGCATTCACTATCGCTGGCAGGTCTGCCGAACGCGACGTGATCACAAAATTTATCGCGTCTGCGCGCGAGGCCAGCTGTTCTGATGAACCATTCAAGTCGTCTCTCTTCATCTCTGGAACCCCCGGAACTGGCAAGACAGCACTCGTCAACTCCGTTTTGGTTGGGCTCGAGTATTGCCAAGATCTCAGAGTGATAACAGTAAACTGCATGGCCTTGAACAACGTGGACGATCTCTGGGAGTGTCTCTGCGAAAACATCGAGAATTCCACGTTGGTCAAAAGGACCAAAGGCGTAAAGGCAAAGGGCAAGCGACTCCTGGACAGGATACTAGCCTCACAGCAACGAAGATGGTACAACTTCCACTGGCATCATTCTACCCGTACTGACGCACCTGTCACAGTCTCATCGTCCTCGACGAGCTCGATCATATTGCAAAATCCCCCCATGCCCTCTCCGCCATCTTCTCGTTTGCTCGCAAGCACTCCTCCTCTGTTCGCCTCATCGGCATAGCAAACACGCATACCCTCCCTGTCTCCGCAAGTCTGTCCAATGACGTGGCAGCCAATGTTTTGACCCTCCATTTCGGCGCGTACACAGCTTCCCAACTGCTCGAAGTATTACAAGCGCGTCTATCACCCTTGTCCGACGCTGATAACTCTGGGCAACTCAACAAGTTCTTGCCTATCGGTCCCTTGACCTTACTTTCCAAAAAGGTTGCCTCTCAGACCGGTGACGTGAGGACGCTTTTCGAGGTCCTTCGAGGTGCAATCGACCTTGCCGTCTCATCTTCCAACCCTGCTGTCGAAAACCCTCTGGAGACTCCTGTGCCCCCCATCACGCCAAACCATATTTTGGCCGCGCTCAAGGCGTACCTGCCTTCCACCAACTCTCATTCTAATTCATCAATCCCACACGCTGCCATCAAGTCCAGCAATAGTGAGACAGCTGTAAAGGTTCGGGGCCTTGGCTTACAATCAAGATTGGTACTCCTTGCAATCGTCCTTGCCTCAAAGAGGAGGGATGCTGCTCTTCCCTTGTCGTCCATTTCAAATTCTCCTCTCAGGACCCCCACCAAACGCACGAGCTTAACTTCCAAGCTCCGCATTCTCGAGCTTCCCCAACTCTATACTTATTATGTCACGATCATGGAACGTTCCGAAAACGGGATTTTCACGCCAGTTTCTCGCAGCGAGTTCTCCGACCTGGTTAGCGTGTTGGAGACATCTGGCATTGTATCGTCATCCGATCCTTGCTCGACGATCCTTTCTCCCTCAAAGTCTGGTCGCCGCGGTGTCGGTCGAACGTCATCATTTGGATCACCGAGCAAGGGTGCCGCTTTTGGTCAAGAGATCAAATTGGTCGATTCTCTTCGCGTCGAGGAGGTGTTGCGGGGGTTGGGCTTGGACGCAGCATCAACCAATACGGATCCACGAGAGGAAGAAGTGCGCGCAATATGGAGTCGAGAGAACAGGCGGACTACCAAAGACATGATTCCGATTCCAATTTCCGTGCGGGACCCAGATCTCCTCGATGAGGCTTTCAAATGCTGATTTTTTGCACATCTTGTAAGATTACCATCATTATGTAGCCATTTCTTGTTTATGCTCCTTGTTGCGTCTCGTAGGGAATGTTTAGTTATGCTTATAGATTTATACATGCACGGAAACTGGACTATTACTCATATCAATGTAATCGTGATTGCATGCTTGCAATGACAACCTTTAGCGAGTCCGCATCGATGACATCCACCACTTGCTCTGGCTCAGGCATGTCAAGAGATGCCGAAGTGAATCCACCCCACCCGGTGGCACCCGGGACTCCCATTCCGGATGTGCGACTTGAAGTTGTTCCGGACCCTGACCTTTTCCGTGCTTTTCCAACATGACTTCCAACGTCCGCATCTGATCGTTAGGTCAATAATGATCATGCTGGCGAACACCGTTCAACTGACCAATGCAGACACCTTCTTACGGAAAGAAGCGTAAAGCGCATCCAGCATGGGTGATGCTTGATACTCTGCCATCCGGCCATCCTTCAGATCACCCACCAGGACGCAAAAATCGAGAACCACCTCCAACGTCCCTCGCAAAAGATCGCCAGCAGCCCTTTGAGTCGACCTTAAGAGGCAAGCACTGAGAATATCGTCCAGAACAGATGAGTGACATTCCGCAAGGGAAAAGACATCCCTGAAGCCACTCGGTGCATCAGGACTCTCCCGACAAGCCCTGATGCGTGACAGAAAGGCATCGAAGTTACCTCCGATGGCAGTATCATATATATACGTGGAAAGTGTGCCGAGAAACGAGTGTGCCGCGAACCGGAAATGGAGTAGCAATCTATGAGAAGATGCGAGTGTTGGGAAAAGAGGAAGCGCAGTGGTGCGTGTCAAGCGGAAAGTGGAGCGAATCGCACACTCGACTATGCCAGGTTAGCCATTTAGCATAGAAATACCGGTCAACTCACCTCGCGTCAAGCGGAGCAAGAGCGCAAAGATCCTCTGATACTTCGATAGGACCGCTGTCGGAATCAACGCTTGCAGGGGATGTGGGACCTTGTAATCGAGATATAAGAAATCTAACGCTCTGTTGCATGTAAATATGGGCAACGTCTCGGAATAAATTAGGCGTACTCGATAGCTGTAAATTTATATATTAGCCGTATCTCAGGTTGAATAAATCACCGACTTACAGAGAGGATCAAGCCATCGTTCGTGTCCCCTGCCACTGAGCTCGCGTATAGCGAAACCCAAGCGAAATTCTGCCTCGCCCATTACACGATGTGCGCCGTCTAAATCAGAAGTGGTACTTTCCGCACTTGGAGGATTATTCTGTTGTGAATCGACTATAACGGTGCGAAGGAGGAAACTGAGCTCAGAACCGCCGGGGGGCCAGGAATCCCTGGTCACCAGGAGGGGTGCCAACCCTACGGGCCAACGGCCTGTGTGAGATTGGTCAGGTAGCGTTGTGCCTTTCGACTTGTATCGCAGGAGATTATACAATTGCACACTGTGACTTGCTCTATCTTCTGCGTCGGAAAACAGAGCGGCAGACAGCCGCGACTTGAATGAATGTGATGTGAGCAGCATATGAGACCGAAGTAATTCGAGGTGGGCATCTATGCAAAGGAAGGAAGACCGATCAAGAAACACTGCCAAAAGTGCACGGGAGAGGGATGCAGCATGATCCTGGAGAGGCGTAAACATGACTTCACATAGGAGGGATGAGCTTGGTGTGATATTTGGTAATGTGTTCGGAAAGCTGTCCAGGAGTTCGTCAAGGACGACTTGGGAGTCGCGTTCTGAGGATGAGCAGGATCCTGGTTCTAAATCGAAGACTCTGAACCCCGCGACCAGATCGTGATCGCCTGATAACTGCTCTGTTTGTGAATCATCTAGGCGAGATTGGGGTGATTTTGTTGCCGGAGCTATGGGACTGTGGTCATTGACCTCAACCCCGTTCCACAGGTTCTTGATACTCTCTTCAGTCCATATCCATGTGATTTCTTTTGAAGGGAATTCAGTAGAAAAAATCGGGTGCTCTGGTCTAGCAGCCTCAAGTAGCTTCAATGATTTGTGAGCTGCTGGGAGGGTGCTTGCAAGGTTTTCTGGAATAAATTTCGGAAATGGACCATCCGCATCGATGTTGCCCTCCTCACCGCGCCAAGAACTCTCTGCCTCATCACCTTCAAATTGAGATGTAAGATCCATGAGTTGAGTTCTCTCGGTGGTGATGGTATACACCTGACGAGCTTCTCCATAAGCCAACAACCTGCAGAGGGTTTGGATGTATGGTTTGGATGAGACTGTCAGGATGTACGCCATGATAGCTGTGATATCGCGGGGAGAATGACGTTCTACATGCATTTCGAAGGTTTCGTAGACAAGGGACAACAGGTCGACTGGAGAGATCGGAATCTCAGAAAATCTGTCAGGAGTGGCGTCCATGCTCTAGCTTTGAAATGAGGACGATGATGATTGGACGGATTGGACCAGTTGTCACGTACCCTAGAACACATCGAGGTAAGAGAAATCACAACCTGCTCTAGCTCAGCGTAGTAAAGCCACACCGTAGCGAGGCAGTGGACGCCAAAATATCTTGTGGAATTGGAAAGCGGTCCGCACGACAAACGGTTTCGAATAAACATTAGGACCGATGAGAGACCATGGGCAAAGGCATGCACAGTGGTACTGGTACGCCTTTGTCTCAAATTTCAAATTTCGTATTTCTGAGTCGTAGAAAGCGCGAATGACGTCCTTACCTCCCACGAAGCTCCTGGATCAGTTGTTCTAACCGACGTACGAGAGTACCCAAGTCAAGAAAGCGTTGCAAGATACTTCGAGGGTGTGTTACTACAGGATACGGGGAACGCAAGTGATCACGAACCTTCGTGACATCCCGTTGTGCTTGTCGACCAGCAACTCAGACACGTCTGGCGACGCCGCTTGGACGAATGATTGTGAGTGTACGTCCCACACGTATAATGACGACGAGGTTCCCAGTACAACCAAGTGGAGGGAACTAAACAAATCGCTCTCGGCGATTCGAACGACTTTCGTAGATTTCGCGTGCATACTAGGCTGGGCCCTAAATCACCGTCATCGGCGCTGATTATTAGATTGTCTTGCTTTCTGGAATATATGACGAAGGACTGACCAATTCTGCAGGGAACCCAAGAGGCTGAGATGTTGTTCGGTCAAGAATGGAGAGTTTCGACTGTTCAAAGGAGGATTCGGATCCCAAGACATAGAACGATCCTATCATGTATACTAAATTACTCCACGAGTTATAACAAAAGGCATACTCACAACGTCTTGAGAGTTAGGGAGTGACGCCTCGTTCCACAGTGGAGTAAGCACAGGTTTGGAGGCCTGTGTTGATACATCTGAAGATACTTTGGCACGAGACGGTGCGGGAGACGAATCAGACGATGGTAAGGCAGGTGAGTGGTGCAGTGGTGTTCCAGATTGAGCGGGTAATTTTATGGTTTGGACGATTGGATCTTGCGGTTTGTCACCCAAGCGGGGTATGGAGAAATATGATGAGATGGGTTCCAGGACGGGAAGCATAAACTTTTCGTGTTCCTGAAGCCATCCGACTGTCTCAAGGTTCATGGTACGTGACACTGCGTGTCGAGTGAGACCATTAACGAGGCTGCGAATTGTTTACTGCTATGAGCACACAGGCACATTCGAGTAAATCATGCAATGGTAAAAAGCTATTGTCCATGGATGATCTACATTTTTGGACTTATCCAGTACGACGCTTCATAAACCAACGTGGATAAAAGGAACCCAAGATAAGAACGATGCACCGGAGTCGCGAAGTCGCGTGATCGCGTGGTGCAATGCTTCTGCAGCCTGTCTACTGTCTGGAACCTTGCCATCCTGAAAGAGACTTTTGTAAACGTCCTCCGTGACCCTTGGCGCATCGCTGTCCATTATCGACCACATCGTTGCGATCACGCCCCTGTACCCCGCAAGAAGCATTCCCGCGGCAATATGGATAGCTTCTTCAGAAAGTTGCTCGTCTCCCGCTGCAGTTTGGCATGCAGAGAGGAAGGCGAGACCCCCATGAGGGCGTGACAATCGAACGATATCGGAAAGCTTCAGACGTCTGCGGTGAGCGAGTAGGAGGCCACTGTCGAAGGGATTAGCGCGGTCTTGCGTGCCGTGACATGCAAAATGGACCCAGTCTGTCTCCGTCATCTTCGCCAAGACATCCTCGACAGTCCCATCCGCCTCCTGGAAGCCAACGAATGGCGACAAAGACGTCAGCTCTCTGATGACCTCCATCTCCTTTGGCACGCCGGTGAGGTGTACCTGCCCGTCCGTGCTCGGCTGAGGGACAGCCAGCAGGCGAATATTACGTGAAGTCGCCTCCGAGTCTTCCTGGGGACTCGGAAGCAGCTCAAGCGCGCTCATCGTAGGGATGTAGGATGAGATAGCAAAGTCGGAAAGCTTGGGGCCCTGATTGGCTATACCATAAACACCTGCTGCATGGATGGGAAGAAATGTAAACGGCCCAGTTGGGCACCAGAAGATGCGAGGGAGTTTAGAGCCCAATGTCTGTGATTATTCATCAATCAACATAAAAATCGACATTGACTTGGGGGGTTCACATACCGAGAGGGCAAGCACCTCAAGAATCGGGCTGACGACTTTGTCCCACAGGTATGGTAAAACGAATCTGAACACGTTATCGGGACTCATATCTTGAAGTCTTGCACCTCTGTCTGAGTCATCACCTAAGATGACACGACCATTAAGTCTCAGCAAATTGTTCAGCCGTAGCTGCATGCCTGCAACTTCGTCGTAACAGGTGTTCAAAAGCGGGACATGGACGACATGTTTTGAGCCTGCCATGACGACCAATGCATCGCATCTATGTTTGCTAGCATTGAGAAAAACGACAGGGCCCAAGTGTGCCAAAGAAGAAAGTTGACTGATCGTCTTCGGAAGCAGAAACCGCTCGAAGCCAGGAAGGGCGCGTATTTCTTTAAGAAGCCTCTCTCGGGAGAGAGCAAGTGCATGGTGATGTCGGGCCTGCTTTTCCAACAATCCACCCAGCATATTCGAATGGTTCGTGAACTCGTGAACTGCAGCTCTGCCCCGAGCACTAGCATGTTGAAGCTCGTGCGATACGCGCTCAAACTGAGCAGCGAGTCCTGGATATATGGTACGGATGTCGTCGACGGGAGTGCGAAGTTGTGAGAGCTGACTCCACACGATGGAGCGACCTTGTTCGAGCCACTCGACAGCAAGCTCAGGCCTATGGGCTTCGAGAGCGGCGGCCGCCGCATTGCACGCTTCGTCTGCAGCTCCGAGAAGTCGATGGTAACGATCGTGAAGAGACAACCCTATCCATGGTAATTGTGGAAGACGGTCAACAGTAACCATGTATGCATCCAGACGAGACTGGGAGTCATGTCGAAGAAGGCGGACACAATGAACCCAAAGTTTAGCTGCTTGCAGACGATGGAGAGACGAACCTGTGTCGGAGCGAGCTGCGTGGGAGGAATATAAGATGACTCGGGAAAGGTCAGAACTTGAAAAGTCCCTGGAGCGTTGCAAGCGTTGCAAAAATGAAAGAGCAAGGGAGTTCAGGCGTAAAGGCTTCTCTGGATGACCATCGGGTGTCAATCACACCGCATCCTCGAACATCGAAATTGACTCCCCCAGGTCAATGATGTCACCGAAGCGCTGATAACGAGCCGACAACGAGATGCCGAGGTTGTTTAGCCAGGAAGGCTTGTCTGGATGGTCATCAGGTGTCAATCACACTGCATCCTCTCGCATCGAAATTGACTTCTCCAGGTCAACTATATCACCAAAGTGCTGATAGCGAGCCAACAGCGAGTTGCCGAAGTTGTTTAGCAGGGAAGGCTCATCTGGATGGCCATCAGGTGTCAATCGCACCGCATCCTCTCTCATCGAAATCGACTTCTCCAGGTCAACAACTTCTCCGAAGCGCCGATAGCGAGTCGACAACGAATTGCCGAGGTTGTTTAGCCAGGAAGGCTTGTCTGGATGGCCATCAGGCGTGAATTGTACCGCATCCTCGAACATCGAAATCGATTTCCCCAGGTCAATAATGTCACCGAAGCGCTGATAGCGAGCCGACAACGAGATGCCGAAGCTGTTTAGCAGGGAAGGCTTGTCTGGATGGCCATCAGGTGTCAATCACACTGCGTCCTCTCTCATCGAAATTGACTTCCCCAGGTCAACTATATCACCGAAACGCTGGTAGCGATTCAACAACGAGTTGCCGAGGTTGTTTAGCCAGGAAGGCTTGTCTGGATGGCCATCAGATGTCAATCGTACCACATCCTCGAACATCGAAATCGACTTCTCCAGGTCAACGACGTCACCAAAGCGATCATAGCGAATCAACAACGAGATGCCGAGGTTTTTTAGCCAGGAAGGCTTGTCTAGATGACCATCAGGTGTGAATTGCACCACATCCTCGAACATCGAAATCGACTTCTCCAGGTCAACGACTTCTCCGAAGCGCTGATAGCGAATCAACAACGAATTGCCGAGATTGCTTAACTGGTAAGGCTTGTTTGCATGACCATCAGGTGTGGACTTTACCGCATCCTCGAACATCGAAATCAATCTCCCCAGGTCAATGATGTCACCAAAGCGCTGATAGCGAGCCAACAATGAGTTGCCGAAGTTGTGTAGTAGGGAAGGCTTGTCTGGATGACCATCAGGTGTCAATCGCACTGCGTCCTCTATCATCGAAATTGACTTCTCCAGGTCAACGATGTCACCGAAGCGCTGATAACGAATCAACAACGAGTTGCTGAGGTTGTTCAGTCTGGAAGGCTTGTCTAGACGGCCATCAGGTGTCAATCGCACCGCATCCTCGAACATGGAAATCGACTCACCGAAGCACTGATAACGAGTCGACAACGAGATGCCAAAGTTGTTTAGCCAGGGAGGCTTGTCTGGGTGGCCATCAGGTGTCAATCTCACTGCACCCTCTCTCATCGAAATTGACTTCTCCAGGTCAACGATGCCACCGAAGCGCTGATAGCGAGTCGACAACAAATTGCCGAGGTTGTTTAGCTGGGAAGGCTTGACTGGATGGCTATCAGGTGTCAATCGCACCGCATCCTCGAACACTGAAAGCGACTTCTCCAGGTCAACGATGTCGCCGAAGCGCTCATAGCGAGTTGACAACGAGATGCCGAAGTTGTTTAGAGATGAAGGCTTATCTGGATGGCCATCAGGTGTCAATCGCACCGCACCCTCTCTCATCGAAATCGACTTCTCCAGGTCAACGACTTCTCCGAAGCGCTGATAGCGAATCCACAACGTGTTGCCGAGGCAGTTTAGCCATGAAGGCTTGTCAGGGTGGTTGTCAGAGATGAATTGTATTGCATTCTCCAGCACCAAAACCGCTTTCTGCGGATCGGCGAGGTCACGAAGGCGGTGGAATCGAATGCAAAAAAGAATGCCAAGGTGGTCGAGCAATGCATGCTTGCATGAATTCGGATAGAACATCCATTGCAAGACAGCATCCAACCTTTGAACCTCCCCGTCGTCGTCAAGGTCATCCTTAACAGTTTGGGCAATCACCCTCGGCTGGATCGACTCGGATTTCGCACTGCTCCAGAGTGCGAGGACGGCTGCTTGGTACACATAGCTATCCGATGGGGCAATATCCAGTACTTGTGAGAGGAGAGTTTTACCCTCTGCCTCGTCCACTTCGTCGGCTTGCCTTTGGAAGCGAGCTTCAAGAGCTATTCCGAGACTGAGTAGTGCGAATGGATGATCCGGGTGACCAAGGGGGCGAAGACGAAGCACAGCCCGATACAAATTGATCGACACGTCGAGATCAGGGGACATGTCATTCACTCGGCAGTGGATCAGTTTGGCAGTGGCTAGGTTAAACAGGACCGTGGCGCGACTGGGGTGGTCCAGTGGACACAGGTCTCGAGCATGTTCGAAATGTCTGACAGATTCGTCGAGATTCCGTTGTTCCTCAAGTTCGCGATAACGAGTGAGTGCATGATGTCCGCTATCCGTCAACTCCTCTAGCTGGCGCATCTCCTCTGATTCTGGTGGCTAATGACACAATATAATTATATGTTCAATGCTGAGCTCACGCAATCCACTCACATTCGAGGTAGCTGGATGCTTATATTCGCCTTGACCATAAACCCGCTGCTCAATCTCGATCTTCAAAGAAGAGCTTGAAGAAATAACGTCCCTGTCGCTTTGTTCCAAAGATCTGACAACTACGCAATGGTGTTTAGCTGCGCAGAGAAGAAAATAGTGCTACCCACGTTTAAGCTGTCCGTTACGATCAAGCAACTCGCCAACAGTGGTTTCGAACATGCCAAGAACCTCTCCGCCCCCCAGTGTTGTCCCAACTCGAACGATGCGATTACTGTGAGAGATATCCTCGATGACCGATCCAAGGGTCTTGGACCTCATTGAGCAAACCGCAAGCGACATGACAACGTGGTGACTCACAATACAATCTCATCATCCCATTCAAGTACATCCTTGCCTACCGACACGGGCTTGTTCGAAGTTCGCTTGGTCACGTATTCGCTTTCTACTACAACATAGAACCCAACAGGGATACGCCTCAGTCTGATGGCAACATCTGTTGTGCGAATGTCTGTCCCAGGCATCAGCTATCGGTCAAGTTCGTTGTACGGAACTTACGAGTTATTAGGACACATTCTGTTTTGTTTTCAACTGTCGACTCAGAGTACTTTTCCAAATCCAGTCTCTCTCGCTTCCGAGTACGATGCAATAACTGCATCTGGGGGCTGAACTGTGGGGTAGAGTGTCCTAAATGTTCACCCATGGACCCGACCAGGAAGGGGAAGAAAAGAGTACGGTAAAGAAATCTAGTGAGATTCATCGACTCGCAATAGTCTGGTGACCAGACTGTACCTATGAAGCGAGCCGACGGTCATGCATCATGTCTTCTGCGGCAGAGGGACTGACAATGTCTCTGCATGATAAGCAGTAGTCAAACAACACGGGTTTATCCGTCGATTTTCACAGCCATGGACTGGGCCATGTGCAGTGGCAAGGCAAAGTGGAGGTTAGCATTGACATACTTGCACCCAACTTGCACCCGCCCTCGCGGAACAATCGCTTTAGCCTTGTGAGGTTCTCTTCCTCGCTCTCGTCCAACGGTCCGCTCGTAAGCAGACTGGCACGACGGACACAGCGACGCACGCATGTCGCACGTTCCACTCGCTCTTCCAACAGGACAGACGCGTACGAGTCCGAGTTACGGACCCCACCGGCCCGGCGACCGCTGGCGTCAAGTCATGATCAACCTTCCGCTTCGTCCCTGGTGTCCTTTTGCCAGCTCGCATTTGCGACATGCCCTTATGGCGCTTCTCAGTCCCGCGGATCCAAAATCACGCCTCGCGTGCTGGGAAGGCAGTGGCAGGTACATAATAGCACAAAACTCGCAAAGGGTCATCACCGTGACTATTCGAGTGGTCAGTCCCAGCCTCTCTCCACACACACTTGTTCCGCGGGTAACGTTCATCGGGACGGCACGGACGGCACGGTATTGCACGACTCTGAATCACACACATGGTCAGCGGTCCGTATATGCCAATGTTTTGCATGTGCGAGCAAAGACTCAAGCCTCTTCGACGAGATGCATACGATGTACGCAGTCAATGTCTGTCACACTCCCAAGTATCTAGGATCGCATCGTATTTTTAACGCTATCGATCGTCCCCCCCATTGGACCAACTCCCCAAGTCCCGGGCTCGGACACACCTGGCTGGACCCAACCCGTGTGTGAAGTCACTGTGTGTCCCTGAATGCCGTCTAACTTGCCGCGATTGAATTGTATGATGCCATCGCAGAGGACTTGGATGGTTTACAGCCAAGGTTAATTTTGTCGTCCGCTCTACCCTCACTCACATCCGGGAACTCGGGGACACGCTTGGACACGGACCCTGGGCATGCATGTACATACTGTATAGGGGCAGAACATGCATATTTTATTGTCGATCCAGAGAGTCACAGCCACGCTTGCTAGAAGGCAGACGAGTAGAAGGTACTGTATACGCTCAATTCTTAATCATCGACATCAACGACTTGCACTTTGATGGTGATATGGATCCAGGTCATTAGAGTTATTTGGCTCCCCGCCTGCCACGTAGCGCTTTTCAGCGTCAACACACTCATGGTTGCCTAGAGGCTCAGATAATACCCGCAACGTTCACGCGCGGCAACGTTTCATCATGTTTGTATTTTATCGCTTGTTCCACCGCTGTGTCGCGTCCACTTGCTACGCGGAGACTGCGACCAACGGTTACCCGGTATCGATCGTGCGACACAATGGTAGCTTTCTTTAACTCTCCAGTCTGCCTCTAAGGGGAGAATAATCACACTCTCCGGTAGAGATATCTGCTCAGCGTATGAATTGGTCAGAGGAGACCGTAGGTTTCATGGTCGTGTCAGGTGGACATCTCTACAAAATGAAGGATTCTGTGACAAACATAGTGCACAAGGCAGGACGTTCCCCTGGGTTCTTCGACAACTTGACTTCCTGACCCACCACTAGCCAAAATCTCAATTTCCGCTTTCCTTCTGGTGTGCAAAATACGCGTGAGTTCTTTCCTATAGAAGAAATGTCAAGAAAATGCCGCGAAAATCATCTCAAACCCCGTACCTCCATTCCACAGGCAAGCTACTTCCATGATGTTGCAGCATTGCCATGGCCTACAGTAAGGTTAGCTCAGCAATAACAAAGTATTACACGACTTACTTTTTTTTCGTCGTGTTTCGTGATAGGAATCAGTGTATCCAGGTGAATATTTAGGCTGTGAAGAATGTTTAAGAAATGATATCATGGTCCAGCTTGCCCCGTACCTTGCGAGGTCTGAAGCTCTGACCCCAAGCCATTGAATGCGATGCGCAGTGAGTTTTTCGTTCTCGTGTCGCAGGTTTTGACTACCATATCTGTAAACTGAAAGTATGTCCAGGCCATAGGCATCTCCGTCAACCAGTCCCATTATTGGTATGCTGGGAAACCTAAGTTTAGGTGTGTACAAAAAGATCCTGGGCTGCTTACTCGTCCGGCAAGTTGTCTGATAACGTCTTCACGAGTTGTCGAGTGGCAATATCTGGATACCCTTTACCCTGCGAGGCGAAGTGAGCAGAGTCCCACAAAGATAGGTATGACCTTGCACCGTGACGATTAACCCACACCCAGGTAACCCCGGGTACCTGGTGAACTGTAGTCGACATAAAGTCTGAAAGACCGCCTGGATGCCGAGAAAAAATTGCGTCAATAGCTCTCGAGCTCGATGAAATGGTAAGTGACCTCCTTTTCGATCACAAGAACCCAACTAACATCGGACTTGACTTCGAACCGTTCGATATCTTCTCCAGCCGGGATCAGCGTGCCCTAATTACAGCAATGGACATGATCAAATGCGCGAGCGAGAGGCCATGCATACCTCGGAATCATTTACCCGCAAAACTTGGCCATCCGATAGGTGTATAGTTAGACCACTACCGCAGACGAGGCCCTTCGAGGTGGCACGCTACATGCACGGGTTCAGCCACAAAAGGCGGTCTTGGCAGAATAATCACTATGTTTAAATCTGCTCTATCGAGCTGCAAGGTCGCCGCAAGGTCGTCCACGAGCTGACCTAGTAAGTCAGATGCCATCAGATTTAATTACTTATGCTTACCTTGTCCACTGTCTTTTGTGATCTGAATAGCGTGACGTCTTTGTAGAATAAATCACTGTGACTTGTAAGTTCGTTACCTGAACTTGGGGAAGACTGCCTCCTACCGTTTGGTTAGCGAGAGATCCTGACTGAGGGCCTCGTGTGCAAAATTCATCACCCGTAAAAGTTGGGCTGGGGAGCAGCTAGTATGTCAGGAGCACAACATGGACGGACTTTTTTGCATACCAATCGGCTTTGAACTCGGGCTCCTACTTTGGGCAGGGAAGCGGAGAACTCGAGAAGCACATCTACACGATACGGGTTTACCAGTGCAGAGGCTAGAAAAAGACGAGTACTGGTATTTACCCTCCAGGTTTGTCTTTTCGTCTGTCTGCGATGTGAATCTCAACTTTGCTATCGCTCTGTCGATGCGATTGCGTTGGAACGACAGATCCTAGATCTCGTCGGGACTTTTTGAGTGACGCAACGATTTGTTCCAGAATGTTGAGCGTAAGCTGTTCAATCTGCGCTATTGTTTCGCTGGCACGACCAGTGTGTATGCGCTCAAAGGAATAGAATGATACGTACACTGCGGCGTCCTGTCCCTCGAGCTCTTCCTGATCGCTCTCAGTCTCAGTCGACTCTCCTCCGTAGTTTGGCGGTAATTCTGAATCTGGGGCGCTCTGCTGGCTTCCTGTGCCCTCTTCTGACTCAATCATGTTATCAATGGGTAAAGGCTTGGTACGCCGGCTTTGGAGAGACGAGCTGTTTGAGCCCGTGAGGGGATGATGGTAAAGTGTCTACCAAGGAAGCTGACCTTCTTAGGCAGGGCCTAGGATTCGGGCGAAGACGACCCTCACGTCGGAGACACGGATCAAAATACTAGTCGTTTTATGCCATACCACACGGAAATACATGAACCATCATCCAAGCGGGGATGTGATGGAAACGATAATCAACCCCACTTTGGTACATCTACGCCGAACCAGAGAGGAAGTTTCCGCCAAAAATCTTCCTTTGCTGCAAGGACTGCGGAAGAGAATTCCGCACGACATATCTCGCATGTGCGCATGGTAGGAGGGCTGTCCTCAGGAACGCTTTCCCTTGTCTGCATCGCCTCGGCGTCGGACATCGCATACAATGGATCGGAAGTGCGGTGGCTGATGATTCCGTTGATGTCTCGAAGGAGCTCAAACGTGATGGCCTCGAAGGCGATTTGACAAGAACGCTTCGCTAAAGGGTTTGGATCGTTACGACGAAGACACCAGGCGGAGGGGACTCTTCCTTCCAGTTCGTTCACGATGAAGGTGGAAAAGTAGCGTGCAGCATGTTCGCGACCACGGAGAACGCAAAGAAGATCACTTTCGTCCATACGGATGTAGTCGCCAAGTTGAGCATTGAAGATGCCTGTCGCGGCTTCGCTAGGGGCAGAACGAGAAAGATCGTACATGGCGGAGGGTAAGAGGAACGGAGCATTGATGTCTCTGGCCAACTTGATGACCTCTCTGCGGTTGAAAATGGTGAGTCATTGATCGTGGTGACAAGGAATTACCGACACGGGATGGGGTAAACTGGGGCGTGGAGAGTATATGCCGTCGGGGGTCGTTACGCTGCATTCACGGGACTCCCACTGGGACAGGTTTGTTGGCCAAGAGGTCGAGAGAACGCGCAGAATGTCGTGGCGGATACGATGGACCTTGTAGGTAGTGAGGACGCGGAGGAGACTGGCGACGACGGCAAAGCCCGGTCCGTCGTACGTCAGAAAGGAGCTAAGGGATGTCAAAGTGCACGCAAGAGAAGCATGTAAGGATGGTACAGACATGCCGTCATATAATGCTTGCAAGAGGTATGCGATGCTGCGCGAGGACTCGGGCAGAGAGAGCACGGGACGACCCTCGATCGCTGGGGTGGAGTCCATGGCTTTGATGAGTTCGTGAAGCACCTGAGAGTGGCGAACGAGAAGGCCCTGGTGGACGATAAAATAATCGGATCCGGCGAGGACGACGATGTTGCCGTCGACAAAGGAAAGATCAGCGTGTCTGACGAGTTCGTCGGGCATGATGATGAACAATAGTCGTGGGAATTTGAACTGTGCCCCCCTTCAAATTCCCTTCGCCACGTCTCGGATCCCTTGCCTCGTTCAACTCAACTTTCCTCCGCCATGGCTGAACTTGCATCTGCTCTGCGTCTTGTCCCCGGTGCCCCTTCCCCCGTCGCTCTATCAAAATCCCAAAGGAAAAAGCGCAAGGCTGGCACCAAGAGCAAGACACCGGGTTCCCCTGCAGAAGGCTCGGTCATTCTTCCTGACGCTCCCTCCGCTGCTCTCCTCCCCGACGGGACCGATCCCAAGGAAGACAACGTTACTCCTGAGCTCGTCGCAGCTTCCGAAGCCCCCACACACGATGACCTCAACCCCAAATCCAGTCCCATCATCGAACTCTTGCAGAAGCGCATGCGTGCTCTGAACAAGAAAATCGTATGCTTCTTTTGCCTCCTTGTCCTTACCAAAAGCTTGCGCTGTTAACTCGGCCGACCCCACAACAGTCTCGCATCGCAAGCTATGCAGCAACCGACTATGAAAAACTCAATGACGACCAAAAACGGTCACTCAAAACACTTCCCTCTCTCGAGGCTGTCTACAAAGAGCTCGAAGAGGTCAAGAAATCAATAGAGGTACGTATGATCATATCGGATGTCCACCCACCACAATGCACGCAACACAATTTTAGGCACACGAAGCCGAGGTGTCTCGTGATCAAGCATCAAAGCGTGCAGAAATAGAACGCATAGAATTTCTCAAGGTTCAAGACGCTATTTCCTCCGCGCAGGCAAGGCTTCATGACACTTATGGGTCTCGCATTTCACATCATCTTACATTCTCTTATAGGCATCCTATACTTCAAAGACCTCCTCAATACTGACACTCCTTCGTTTGCGTTCCGTGCTTGCAACCGGGGATGTTCCCCCTGTGGTGCTCGACTTCGATGACAGTGAAGGCTCAGCGATCTTCACGGCATGCGATGCCCTTCTGGGAGAAGAAAATGATACAAAAAATACTATTCTTTCTGGTTTATTGTCTGGCGAGGGCGACCTCAATGGCGTATCGTGTAAGTTATTTGAATTACAAGGTTACGAGACCACTTAACCCTCGCTCCAGTTATCCGATTGTTAAGTATCGTACAGTCTTTCCTCAATCCACCGCGCGAGCCCACTCCTCTGCCAACCGAACCAGAGCCTGTTGAAACTGAGGCTGCACCCGTGGATGTCGATGAGCCAGTAGCAGGTATTCCTGGTTCTTTGAGTGTCTCCAGTAGCTTCCATTTCATGCAAGCGAGCGAATTGGAGATACAGGCATTCGAAAACAACGCCGAATTGGTAGAAAAGCCTGACGTAGAACCCAACGGTGCTTCCGAAGAACAACCCGAAGCTGTTGAAAATGTCTCCGTCGAACCTGTAGAAGTCAGCGTTTACATTCTTTTTGCCTGAAACACGTGATTGACCGGCTATACACAGACAATCTCAACTCAACCGATTGATTGGGCAGAAGCAGATGAAGAGGGTGGGCTTCCTTCAATCGCAAACCTTCAAGCGAGTTTTGCACCATCTGGGTCCGCGACACCTGTCATTCAGACAATTGAAGTGAATCTACCTTCGTCAGCGCCGCTCCTGAATGGAGATGTTTCCTCCCCCGCACCACGGGCGGAAGACGACGGTTTCGTGCCAACACCCCGTGGAGGTCGCGGACGCGGTAGAGGCCATCGCGGTGAACGCGGTAATATGCGCGGAGGCTTCCGCGGTGACCGGAGTTTCCATCGAGGAGGGGAGCGGGGTGGCTTCCGGGGCGGCAATCGGGGCGGTGACCGTGGTAAATACTGTTGACAATTCTTCTGACCATCTTGCAATAACTCTATCTCAGCTCATCGCGGCAATCGCACGGATGGTGACTGGCGTAATGGCGATGGTGAAAATCGCGGCAGGGGTCGTGGCCGCGGCCGTGGGCGAGGAGGAGGTGGAGAACGGGGAGGTGCGTGATACCCACACAAATATATACACGACTACAGAGATGATACACAGGCTCGGGTCAACAAGAGTCTCGTGATGCAGCCCCTCCTTCGTAGGCGAGGTTGGTACGTTGCCTTTATTTTGCAACAAGGTCCAAGCCGGTCGGATGAAAATGGGGTCCTAATGTATTGACGTTGCCCAACCCATGTGACTACATACCTGCTTCAAATGTTTTTGACCATAAGTGCACATATACGAGGGATAGCGCGAACGCGGAAGTAATCCTGAGAAATATGGAGCTAAACCGATCCTACTGGTAACCGGTTGTATTATACCTTCCTCGATTGGGTACTCGGCGGTCCCTGCGACTAAAAAATTATGCGAGCATCATGACTGGTTGGCCATGGCGTATATTTGAATACCGAAGCCAGGGCCAAAATTTTTGGCACCATCATTGTGGTGAGTAGCTGTCTTGTCTACAATATTCGACCCTCTTCCGGACTCGGGGATGTCTCTGCTCACCACTGTAATTGATGACAAGTCACCTCTCATCACGTATGATACGACATGGCTTCCTGGAACATCCCAAGACGACAACTACGCCGTCGAGTGAGCTCCCAAGTGGTGTCAATTGGCCTCGGTAATGATACTTTGAGACAGCTATTACCTAGGTACCTTCCAGAAGAACAGTGCGGCAGGTGGGACGGCGACATTCAGCTTCAATGGAACAGCCTTTTGGATATATGGCGCCAACAGACCAAACCACGGGATTTACACCGTTCAAGTAGACAGCACGAACTATCCAGGCATCAATGGCTCTGGAAATAACTTATTCCAGGAATCACTTTTCAGTGCGAATCTCAGCCAGGGAACGCATACCGTCAACTTGATAAACACCGATGGAACGCTTGGCCTTTATGTAGACATCGACATGGTCAGTAATGTCTGTAATATACCAACGACGCTAGTTAACAGCGCATAGATCGTGTGGCAATCCGAAGTCGGGAGTACAGGTGACCAGTTGGTTTCCGAAACCGTTCAAGACGTGGATCCCCGCTTTCAATACCAACAACCTGCATGGGGGACAACGTTAAGCTCCAGCAATTTGAACCTGAACTTATTCAACAATGGCACTGGCCAGTAGGTGATGGTGGCCAAGAAAATTTCATCACGTTGACTTCCTCTCAGCGTCACAGACACATATGATGCGAGTGTTTCATTCACATTTACAGTATGCCCCCTTCCCTCGAATATCACCTGTGAATAACTTGACTCAGTATATTGTAGGGCATGCTTATTGTCCCACACGTTGTCATGCTTCAAGCTAACGGTCCTAACAGGCGAGGCTGTGACGTTATTTGGGACCTCGGGACCTTCCAATGGACCATACTCGGTTCAATTGGATGGTGGCAACAATGTGAAGTATAATGCAACGAACGCTTACCCCACGAACTATGGAGTTACAATTTACCACGCCGATAATCTTGGCTCCGGTGCACATCAAATTGTTCTTACCAACCTCCCTGGCGCAAGTGGGCAATATTTGACTATCGATTATGCACAGCTGTGGACTATAGCGAAGTACCTCATTGACGCTTGTCTGATCTGCTCTGCATGTTGACGAGATTTTGTGCTTACCACCAGTACTTCTGCTGTTTCGCCTTCACCAAGTGTCATTCCGTGCCCTGCTCCAAGGTATATTCCAAGCAATAGTTCTTATTTCCTCTTGTTGACATATTATACTATAAACGCAACAGCAACATTTCACAAAAGTACGTGATAGAATCATGCAATCGATATAGTCGTCGTCTAACTTCATCTCAAGCGCCATCAGCTCAGGAGCGATTGCTGGCCTAGTTGTTGAAGGTGTGGTTGCGGTTCTAGCCGCTGCTGTTGCGTTCTTCTTCTACTGGCGCTGGAAAGCTGCGTTGGCCAATCCACGTACTCTTTATATTCCGTTGCATCAATCCCCTAGAACGACTACGGCAACTGCGACTGGCATTGCTCCATCATTGGAGACCAGGAGCAACCTGAATTCGCCCCAAAACAACACCTCCTTCCAACCGCTCACTACCGTTGGGAGGTCAGACAACAATGGTACTGCGCAGGGTAACATACCCTCTCATGTAATATCTAACTCGCTCGACTCCCGAATTGCCGCGGAAGGAGCGACTTCCCCCGGCCAGTTCCCGGATGCGGTGCGTAAATCTCCACAAGACCGATTGTTCCATAAATGATGGTTTTTTAGGGACAAACGTCACGGAGACCTCTTCCGTATGCACCAGGAGGGGAGCTACCGCGGTCCACTGGGGTCCCGAACCTTGCAGGTTCACCCAGCGGCCAGGGCCGGTCGTTGTTTGATCGCATGAGCGAACCACCCACCTACGACACAGCAGTGCGTGGTACCAATGTGTAACCACATAGTATGCATATATGTTTACCTTGTTCAAGTATTTCTAGATCATTCTCACGACACTCATTACTCAGGTCGATCATTATATATCCTCTATTGCTCAGGAATGTATGGCGATGCTTCCAGGTCTGAGTACTAAAACTCCTGCATGTCACCTAATGATCTCTTAATCCAACCTTTGATGGATATTGAAGTTATTTCGTGTATGGTAGCAATGCCGCAGCTAATGTAGTAAAACCGTGACCGACAAGGGTCATGGATCAAACTTATGTAGCCAACTCTGACTGAGCTACAAGAGTCATTCCATTTTGGAATAGCGGATTTTGATTGCAGACAAACCCCTTAATGGATGACCAAGATGTATAAATAATTTTAAACTCCGACAACATATAAAGGGCTGGAAGTGTGTGAAAATTTAGAATCTGTTTTTTTCACTCAACTTCCATCTACTCGAGCTTTCCTGTGAAAACTTGTATACACCCACCATGTATTCTGGTGATGATTCCATACCAAACTGCACCAAGCCCTATGTGCCATCTGGTGTTAATGGTACTCTGCTTGCTCAAGCACCATCTAGTGTTCACCATGTCTAACTCTACTAAATCAGATGGCTGTGCATGCAACCTTTTGCTGGGCCAAAGGTGTACCACACTCAATCATGCTATCTCTTACCCTTTCATCAAGCATGTCAATGACAATGCAAGCCCTTTGAAAAAGCAAAAGTTGGCCATACATATCAATACAAGACACATGGCTCCATTTCACCCAAACTCTACTGTGCAACATTATCAACATGGTATACTAGCACCTATACAAGTAAGTCCAATATACATATTGGCAAGTTATAGTTGGTTTGACAAAATAACATGGTGTAGGGCCATACCAGTCAATCCCTTCCATTCCAAGAGCCTCAGCTTAAATCTAGGACTGGGATAATTCAACCAGAGTCAACACTTGAGATGAATGTATCAAGCCAAAATGGTAAGCAATATTTTAAAGTAAGATCCATTACAGGATCTGACTACACTATATTAGCCATTGGAAACACACATACTAGAGATATTATGGCCAATGTTCAATCCACTAATAGCTTGGTTTTTGGTATAGCAATTTCCAATATCTAATTTTTTCTGCTGCATCTAACTTTTCAATAGGTCAAAATGGCTCAACTGTACACTTGGATACAAACACTTCAACACTTTCCAATGATACTTTTTCGCACACTTTTGATGGGCAGGGTTCTACTAACATCAATGCTTGTAACAAAGGTATGTATTTTTATTTTTATTTCCAGATATTTTCTCATGATATTATATTGTTTAGGTAAATCAACCTTCTATATAGGGCAAAGAAAACAAAGCAAACCCTGTAACATCTTTCTTTCAGAACCCTCTAAGAAACCATCTATCATTCCATCCAATACAATATCACCTACTACTCCCCACTCAAATTGTGGAATTGATGTTGCTGCATCAAATAGTCAGGGCATGGTGGTCCATATGGACACCAGCTTAGATGCAGCACAAGCAAAGTCTCTGAAAATGGTTCAGAGATGGGTAAATGCCTTAAAGTATATTTGCAGAGTTCGCAAACAGCTTCTGGCATATGAACTATTTGGTGATGAACCTGTATGTGCTAGTGTTTTCCAATGAAGTCATATAATTAACACTTCACTTTAGACCTTCACAGCAGATGCTCCAGACTTGCTCAAGCTGTTGAAGGAAATTGACCAGCAGAAAAATCAGATCACACATCAGGAGGAATGTGCTACAGGTCTCATAAAGGCAATTTCCAGGGTCCAAGAGACCTGTGACAACTCCACAGATGAGGAGAGCATCAAGCTTGCTGAAAAAATCTTGGACAACTTTCTCCAACGCTTTCAGAATGTGTGCTTCCATGGAGCCAGTGGCTGACTATGTAGTGTTCAAGGTTGGAGTGGGGGAAAGAAACAGCATGAAATGACAAGGTTCATTGATTGATCTCTTTATGCATAGCCTCTGTGTATTATAAACTTGGTTTTTGTAATCACTTTGAAGTTGCTTTGACTTTATAGCATTTTTGATGTTCCACTGCCGCATCAGCAAAAAGACAGATGATGTCAGCTTGTTGATCCTCCGAGTCACCTGCTCAACTCGGTATGGCAATGCCACACAGGACTCGGGCTTTACAGCCCACACACATGAAGTAGTACTGGAAGAAGGAACGACTACCCTCCTTCGACTCTTTGGTCTACGGGAGACTAGGCTATAGTGACACATCTATGCTTTGCCCGAGTTCCATTACGCTCGCCGACGACTATCCTGACTCGGACGAGCACCCTCACCCCAAAATTCCACGTAGTTGGCTGTATTGAGCAGCCCGTCGGAGCATAATATTGAGATCCGCAGCTCGTTTGTAGCAAGCCTGAGGCTGGCACATAAGTTGCCGGCGCTCTGTAGTCACCCCAATGACACTTTCCTAAGCACAGGATGACAGCCTTGCTTTCAAAGCCACTACTGGCACCTTTGACGAAACAGCTGCATTCGGACTCGGACAAGCTTGGTAAGGCGCAGTAACCGCAGTTGTCATTTACCAAATCCTACATAAATACTCTGTCACTGATCTTTCGATTCATCTTCTGCCATCGACCGCTAGCCATGTCCAAGGCACAACGTATGTTCACTATATTCATAGAATCTGTCGGCTCTTGAATGACTCCTTGCATAGAATTCATAGTCACGTTCAAGGATGTTCCGTCATACGAGAAGTACAAGGAACAGGTTCTCGCGGGCGGGGGTACCATCGTGAACGATCTTGGAACCACCATTCTGGTACATCACCTTATCCTTATTCTCCAGCCGATCCTAAGGCTAGCTTCCAGGGTTTCACCGCCAACATCCCCTTTGCCGTTCTTCAGTTGATGCAATCCAGCGTGGTTGGCGACAGCATCACCAGCCTTGGTACGAGCGCTTCTAGAGTTGGCTGAGTCGTATTGATTTCACCTTTCTCAGAGCCCGATAGTGTGGTCTCTATCAAAGGATAGGATAGCATGTTATACGATCACCGTACAACGCACAATATATCAGATCAGAGTGAGCTTGTATGATTATCTGTAGATGGGTACGCCCAACGGTATCACAATGAATAAGAGAGTCATTTCTTGCCACAAGTTCCTTTATTCCATTTCGTGGCCCGGGACAAATGGGACCGCATGAGATGGTCTTGATGATAGGACAGGTCTCCTTTAAGATGATTAAGCCAGCCGGGGTACGCAAGAAAAAGTTCTGAGTGGTCTCAGGTTACAATTACGATATCTCCCCTACCATCCTTAAGCACCACCAGCTCACATTCGATCTTCTCTCCAGTATCCATACAAAATACCTCTGTCGGATCAATGGACGAGGTCCGTATCTGTCGGCGCTCGAAGAAGGAACGTCCAAGGACAACATCAAAGTGAGGTTCCTCGGAGAGGTAGACGGGTATAGAAATGCTCTTCGGCTTGGGTGGCGGGTGTGAATTGCCATCTGTAGACACTCCGATTTCCGGTCCGAGGGAAGTGGTAGTAGCTGCTGGCAAGAGTGTTATAGGCCATTTTCCGATACTGACGAGCCCGCTATAGCCATAATGTCCGGGTGCAGCGTCGGCAGGTATAAATCCGTGTTTCAGGGCGAATTTTCTTGAAATGTACACATGACGATAACCACTTTTGAGGAGCATTCGTACTAGAG
>JBBPQU010000063.1:0-47646 GCA_038092655.1 Boletus sensibilis | reverse complement strand
GTAGTTCCTGGACGCGGTAACAAAACTCTATGAAAGTTACACAAGTTACAGTGACTTTTCAATGTCATTAGTTCCTCGGAACTCTGCTCCTCTCGACGACCCTTTTTCTAGTTCTTCATGTTTGTCCACCCCCTGAAAAGCTCCGAGTCGTCAAGGGATTGAATTTCATACTGTTGAGCTCCAAAACTAACACTTGCAAAGGCTCCAGAACAGATTTCAGCTGCATGCTACAGATAAGGAACTAGTAGCTTCAAGGGCTTGTCATTCAGTTCAACTAAAGGGACGAAGTTGGGCCCTGCCAGCCCAGACTGTCCGGAGGGCTTTCTCTGGACCATATCCAAGCTAATCTTCATCTCGGCTAGCCTTCTTGAACATAGGGTGTTCCGAGGTTGATCGAGGTGCGGGAATTGACTCGTTGTTGTTCAAATTCGGAATCTAGGGTCCCAGCATAATTCAGACCAAGCCGCTGCCATGATCATGGAGGTAGAGTCAGACTTCGCTCACTTCAGCCTGAGCTAACATCCTTGTTGCCTTCTTATATCCTTCGCGCATTGCTCGGAACAGAGCTAAGCTCCTGTTCTCTCTGCAGATATTCCAGTGTCCTTGCTGCGCCTATATACCAGTGTCAACCCCAGCTCCCTCAACTTGAGCACCTGCTATTCATTTGGTGTGTGTTGTCAGGATCGCCGCATCGATCACCGAACAAACAACCGGTCTCTCGCCGTGATAATGGAGGCTGACACCACCCGAGTGACACCACTCCCGGCTATCATTGACGGGTCAGCCTCCCCATCAGAACGATATAAAACGTAGATCTCTACCAATCCACATTCACACACCCCTTCTCACCGACACTCGTGTTCAGCTTCCTAAACCTCCCCTCACGCTACCATGCCTTCAGCGTCCCAAAAGTCCTCCATGTCTCCTGGAGAACTTGCCATCTGCGAAGATTTTCTCGATGGTCCTCGGGAATACGCCATTGACCTCTTGGCCAACATCGAGAAAATACGTCAATGGCATAGAACGGATAGCTGTTTCGAAACTCGGGAGGGCCGGAACTGCGTGCTCTGTGAGCTCTGCAGCGACGATGGGTTGTTGGGCGCAACGAAAAAAGCCCTCGTATCCTACAACGATGCTGAAAAACATCTCCAGGGAGTACGAGCATCGCTCGGAAAGAGCGTCCTTCGTCGCGGTACGTCTTGCTTAGCATTCTCAGTCGCCATTACTCAAGGTTTCTCCGAGGGCAGAGGCGCCCGGTCGAGAAACCCTGTTCAAGAGCAATTTGGCAAAGTCCATTATCCTCTGCATCGTCACGGTGGGGGACACTCTCCGATCGCAGCACGCGACATGGCAAGCACGTCTTCAAAGTGAGGTCGCGAGTTGGTCCTCGTCCGCCCAGAGTCCCGAACCTACCATCACGGGCCCCGGTGACTTTGACAAGAACTGGAACGGGGACTACTCGGGTCCAAGGTTCGTCGGTCCCGAGACCACATCGAGTTCCTCTATGTTTGTCGTTTTCAAGCGATGCTTGTCGAGCGACTGTCCTTGTGAGGCTAACAGAGCGAGCGCTGCGCCGAACACGAACTCGAGAGGCGCTTGTGGATCGCAGGCTACTTCAAAGCACCCTCCGTCATCCTCGGATTCCAAGAAGACGCGCAAGTCCAAGGTGACCGCAAAGTCGAAGGTAGCCACCCGAGGGGGCGGCGATCACACCGCGCGGTCTACGACCACGAATCTTGCGCGCCGTTCCAAGGGAACAAGTTACACCTCAGACGCTCTGGCCAAAGCGAGGACGAACGCACAAACCCAGAAGCCAAGTACGTATCACGAGCTAAACAACCCAGATGCACGAGCGCTCGACGCGCAAAGGCCGCAAGACGGGATGCTGGGGGAATATGAACCATCGAGCCCAAGATCGGAAACAGCGTTGTTGACACAGGACACTGAGTCATCATCTTCGTCGCCAGAGGTCATAGTGGACCCCAGAGTTTTCCGCCTTCGCACGCAGATCGCGCGATCCGACGATGCGCGCCGAGCGTTGATGGACTGGTGCCGAGCCTGGACGACCGACCTGCAGTTGGACCCTCGGGAGAGGCACGAGACTGTACCTAAAGCGTCAACGACGCACGAATCGACAAGGAAAGGCACGCGTGGATACCTATCTGCATTGGCCCGTGACCTCGAATCAGTCGAGCCCGGAAAGTCGCTATGCATGATGGGTCAAGTTGGAGAAGCTGCTATAAATGGCCTGTCTCATGGTGACGACGAGACGACGGCACAAGAGCTGCGATTCAACTCCGAGCAGGAGGAACTCAAGAGGCGATGGCTGATGACACGATAGAAGCGATGCAAAGACCGGAAAAGACGTCCGGCTCTCTCGTCTGAGTGGACTTGACCTTCTCTGATCGAACAAAAGCATGTTTCTGGCGCTGAGATGTGGAGCAAGCGGTGAATTACAAGCAATATATGTACATTACGCCGGGCGTGTCTTGAATGACGAGTTCATCGCGAATAAGAACAAAAGCAGGCTCGCGGACTTGCCCAACAATCGCTCCATGGACAGGATACAAGCATGAGACCGCCACAAGTCCCAGCACGAACAATACCAAGTGGCTGAAGGAGCTTCCTGAGCTTGGACCACACGATCACGGGCGGTGTTTGCTGTCACCCGCTTTGATGTTTCCTCAACACATATAACTTACTTAAGGCCCCGCACGTCCACTGACCAGCAAAAGCTTTCCCTGTCACACCCCTCCTTGAGAACCTACCGCTTGCCACCTTGGCCGTCGAGATGACGACGGCCGCCGAAACCCTCCTCCAGACACTTGCCGAGGTCGAACACCACCTCCAGATGACGCGTACTTGGCTTGCCGAAATGTCAAAGCAAGACTCGGAGATGCAAACTTACGTCAAAAAATGGACCGTCCCGCGCAACAGGTACGAAAGACGTGTTGGTAAAGCCAACGCGTTTTTCGGACCCATGGAGTGGGACGAGATCATGGTATTTGCACAGACGTACGAGCAAGAATGCGTGTACGACCCATGGAGCTTTTTATGCATGCTCGAGCACATCTCAGACAAGTTGCCCTCCAAGATGGAGATTTTCAAGGATGTCAATCGCCACTTGCTCATTGCAGGTGAGTCGTGCATCCTTGACAGGGACGTGGTCAGTTACTGACAATTGTCAAGTCACCCAAGTGAGGAAAGTGTTAGAAATGGGGATTCCGGATAGCGAAGCAAAGTCGTACCAGGAAGAGTTGCAAGAAAATACCCTCTCCCTCATACAGATGATTGTGGAGGTACAGAGAGCGATAGCGCAACAACGGGATAAAGCGATTGAGGTATCGCAGCAGTTGGAGAAAAGTCAACGTCCAGTTTGCTGCGCCGAAGCACGCAAGGCAAGTGCCCCAGTGTTACTCTATGTCGTCTGGTAAAATTGACTGGGCAGTACAGTGTGGTTCCCGGTGCGGGATATAGCAGAACCATACGTGGCAAGCTCCCGTCCGTTGCACTCGGACCATACGATCTGCGAATGTGAGCAGATACAAGAGCGGTCACCGTAAATTGTTATATATCAAATGCACAATTCAGAGGACACGAATGACGAAAGCATGCACAGATAGAAAGGCATGAGATGGAACGTGGCGGCTTAACCACTGTTCACTATTAGACAGGAAGCGCGCAGTGAATGACAACAAGAGATAGCAGGCAATGTCGATTGAGGGCCTGCGCGCATCATATACCAGCACGTCACAGACAAGAAAAGTACAAAGGATGTGGCCTGTCGGCGTAGGTTCAGCACTGTCCGACTAGTATTCAGTGAACGAGACCCTACTCGTGAGCTATCACATATTTCGCGCTACGATTGGACGAGATACGGGCAAATAAAATTATTATTGGAGTCTGAAAAACATGGTCACTATGGGCACGCTGACGAATTCAATGTGAGACCCTTTACCTCGCAAATGACATACAGAACTATCTTGCGCAACGGATCAAAGGCTCGATACCAACTATACGACTCATTCATGCAACCAGAGGTGAAGGGAAGAGCCACAGCATGATACAATGCGACAAAACACGTGTCGGCGGCAAATTTAGATCGGCTTGATTTTGAAGTGGAGAGAAATGAGAGAGAAAATGAGACACTGGGGCAAGGGTTAACCAATGCTCAGAGAAGAAATGAACGCATACCTTCAAATCCTGTACCAGATAGTAGAAGACACGAAGTCCTTCCGGGTCCTCACTGTCCTGGATATCAACCAGGGACCCAACTTTTGCAGTCTAACCAATAGTTAATACAGTTCTTCGCTGATCTGAAAGGCACAAACCTCGAAGGCAATATGGTCATTTCCGATACGGATTTCAAGTTCTTGCTTTCCGACGATGTTCTTTTTTGGCCAGTTCGTGTCATCTTCCCTGCAGCAGTGATGAACGCGATGGTGACACACTAGGTAGATCATGTGCTTACTTTGTGATCTCGCTGGACTCGACGACACGCTTAAGCTCCTTGACCACTAAAGGCCCAACCCACACTGGAAAAGACGTGATGAGTCAAGTGGGAAAATAGGGCAGCGCAGCTCACTCACTTTCTTTGCGAATGAGACTGTCGTTTCTGTAGTTTGAGTTGTTTGCATATCGCAAACGACCATGCGAGTACTCAAATTCGAGGAATTCATGTCCATGTTTGCCGGAATGGCCTGTGCTACATCCAATGTTCAGCCCTGATGCTGTCTCGACAACGCCAATACATACTAGTATCTAGAGAAAGATTAGTACCCTACATACTGTACACAGCAGCCATACATACCTCAGGTAGAATGGGTCCTTGTCGTGCGAGCTCATCGTGGACGATGTTGAAAACGTTGAATCTGTTTGCCTTTCGAAGGATATGCGGACTCGCGAGCAATCCGGGATTTACCGGATCGAGTCCAATAAATCTCATTTCCTCTGTCCCGGTCTTCTTGCAAGTCGTATCAATATGTTGGCTCGTTCGTCGCGAACGTCGTGGACAGCGCTGGCGAGATGGGTGCGGTATAACAGCAGTAAATCCTTGTACGTGTCTCTTTCCTCGTCCCACCGAGCCGCGATAAACCTTGGACAGAGCCGCATCACCCCCAAAGACGGACGAAAACAATGAAGTACCAGTCGTACTGTCCGAGGCCGACATTGCCTCCATGGTCATCCCCGGCCGAGCCTTGTACCCTCCAACGACAATTCCCCGTACACACTCCATTCCCATCGCTGAGATTCACTTCCGGTCGCACCATCATCACCCACTTGACCTCTTTACGCATTTCGCCGGGCATGCAGCGAGTGCGTTGGGTATCCCTGCGACGCGCCCTATACCACTTCCTACACAGCGCTCGATGTGGACCGTCCTCCGAGGACCGTTCGTTCATAAGAAAAGTCAGGAGAACTTTGAACGACGCGTACACAAGCGGGTCATCAAAGCATGGGATGCAGACCCGGTCATCGTGGATAGGTGGGTGCGCTATCTGCGGAAACACCAGATGCCAGGCGTTGGTATCAGAGTCACGACGTGGGAGAGGGCGCCGTTGGGTATTGGCAAACAGATATTTGACCAGGCGATGGAAAAAATACGCCGTGACCCCGAGGAAATCAAGGCGCTAGCGGAGAAAATCGTGGAACAGGAAATGTCAGCAGCTAGCGGCGAGGGAGGGCAGTTGCCCACAGAAAAACCACCCAATCCCGAGCAGTCGGGGCGTCGTTCGCTCGAGCACTCATGATTCCCTGGCATTCTCACCGACATCGCATGTAATTCTCGTCAATAATACTATTAGAACTGGCACAAGTTGCGGCGGAAGACCTGATGTACAATACGGGCACACTCAACCAGGAAGCAGCGTGTAAGAAGATGGTGAAGTTGCCGACAGGTATCATCATTGGCATTAGTGAACGCAGCCATATATATTGCACCACAGCTGTCACTTTTCGAATTGATCTTTGACATATTGTCGGAGTATATTCATTACTTCGCGTTTTACTGCCGGAGGTATGCTGGCTGTAGTCAGCAGAATGAGGCGCGTTATACCGACTCTGGCTCAATGTATGTTTACCTTGTGCGGGAGGGGATATCTCCTCTAATATCCCCCGAAAGGAAAACGTATCCATCGACCATGCGCGTTCTGTAAACGCTTTCATCAGCTCATCTTTCCACGTCCCCGAGGGAAGCCAAGTATACCCTTTGCACGGTGACGCATCTCATCTACCCATCCATGTTCCGAGAGCTTGCACGAGAGGAGACGGATAATTCTGGACATCGGAACGACGTAAGACTTGAAAAATATTGTTGGGGAGAAACCAAAGCGCACCTGTCCCATTCTCCACTTTCGACCATACGACGGTGAATTTGGGTATAGAATTCGTCTGTCTCAGACGTTGACTTGGACATGAGTGGTGCTCCCTAGAAGGCCGACGGTGAGATTCTGGATCGGTTAATAATAACACCAATCAAGGACCACGCTGTGAGTAAGGGCTGGGCACCAGGAAGTGCGACGACGAAGTGACCATGTACTGGCAACACTAGTTGTGTTACGGTGATCGCAGTATGCCAAATATGGAGAAGCCGGGCCGGGGCAAGAATTACTAGCAAGGAGGAACAGTAACCGGCAATGGTTATCGTTATTCCAACAGCCCTCAAGCGCAGAACGATCATCTATCTCTTTGAGCAGGAAAACACACATTACAACATTCATCACAAGGACAGGACAAACGGTTCAGAAAATACACAGGGATGGAGTAACAGTTTCCATGCAGTTAGCAAAACGGAGGTGAGCAATGCGATGTCAAAATGTGAGGGCAAGAACGAAGAGAATAAAGTTAAAGCCGAACAAAGGTACGGAAGCTAATATGAACAGGGTCCAGGATCACGATTAGAGTGCTTGCTGAGCGCGGTGGTAAATTTCATCATCTAGAAAAAAGTCATCGTCTCCCTCCATATGAGTGCCTTGGTGGCATGCAGCAGCGTGTTTCCACCTGTGCAACTGAGTTCGCGAGTATTGCAATCACCTCGTTCGGTACGCACCAATAGAGTTCTTTCACCTACGATGCATTCAGTCAGATGGCCATTCCGACAGTGAATGCTTGCGACGACTTGCCTTGATATCTATATTTTTGATACTTTCTACAAGTATCCATTTCTTGCATTTGTGGCATTTCCCCTCCTCTATGCTTGTGCGCTCGTTCTTGGCCGGATTTTGACGCTCGATTGTCCGGAAAGCGACCGGGGGAGAGAAAGGACGGGCAGAAACAGAGGAAATTCCTTGACAAGTCTAATGAAGGCTGCGAGCGTGTAAATTGGAAAACGTACCGTGGGCGTACTGCAAGTGATAACTGGACGCAGTGCTAATTTAGTATTTTTACCGATGAAAGACACGACTCTGTCAGAGGCGTGATGTGAGCTAGCGCGATGTGAATGCGCTATCAGAGACGTGCCACTTGTATGCAGAAAACTTCATTGAGAGCCAGACAGCTTCGCCCTTACCACCACGAGAGGGACTCTCGATGCAAATCGGGCAAACACCGACCTTTGTGGCTCCGCATCCCTTGACGAAACGTGGTGTATACAAATCAAGGGCATCTCGCGGTTCGTTATAGATCTCCGCCGTGCGCTTAGTGTTAGCTGGAAGGAGAGGAAATCTAGAGGATACGTTCGATCATAAGCATTCACCAAGTTGGCTTCCAGTGAACAGAACGAACTTTCCGTCAGCCAGCCGCAGGTAAGAACTGACTGGAAAACGCATGTAGAAAAGAGAAAACTGTGGATGGAAAGGTATATTAGCAGGAAGTTGTCGTCGGGTCAACGTTCCGAAGGAAGAACTGGCGTCGGTGGAGGTTGGTTCAGGAGCCCTGGCGGATCGTGTTTTGTTGCGCCTGATCGGTATCTCGTCGCCATCGCAGTTTCGTGAGGCTCTTTTCCGCTTGCATCCGGTAGTGCCCTTCGCAGGCTGGTAACCCGAGTTGCGGGAACGAGAAGACCTTCGAGTCGGTTGGCTAGGAGAGGATTCTCGTCCAGAATTGAAAGGTTGATCGTTATACTGGATATTCGATTGCCTTAGGTCATTGGGTCTCTCTGCGGTTGGAGAGGTAGGTGGAGAGCTACTTCGCAAGTCGAGTCCACGTCCGAAGCGTTCAGGAGATTCGAGAGATGAAAGTGAAGTGAGATCCGACAGATCTGACAGAGGTGATGAACGATCTTGAGATGCTAAGGTCGAAAAAGGGATGGGGATGTCGTTTTCGGTAGTCGCAGATTCATCCGCCGCTGCAGATATGAATCTATCGATCAAGGAGACTCGTCCTACTGCATCCTGGGAATCCTGGGAAGTCGGGCCATAGTCAGTCCTGGATGGGGTTCCAACAGCGTTTGAAAACGCTGGCGAGAAGGAGAACGATGAATGAGGATTCCTTCTGACGACGGGAGAAATTTGTGTGTTTATATTGCTCCATTCTCGAGAAAAATCGCCAACAAATTGTCGCTCGAAGGGAGTGCTTCCTGATCCTTGAGAAGGTGGTGATATTTCTGGAAAAACCAAGGAGGGAACTTGTGATACTGGTAAAGGGCTCGGGGAAAACACCATTTGTATATTTGCCATAGAAAGGGACGATGTCGAGGGGGTGACGAAAGAGCGCGGCGTACTCCTGACAGGTGGGTATGCATCCCGATACGTAGGCACATCGGGCCAAAGCAATCGGGTACCACTTTGTTCTCGATCGGGTGTAGATAACATCGGAAGACATGTCAAAGTGTCCTGAGTAAGCCCTAGAAAGGGTGAAGCCTGGTAGACTGTGTACTTGTCCTTGTACAATAGTAGGTTGTCGGCCAAATCGCCGCAGAAAACATCGGTGGACTTGGACATCAGTTACACTGTTGACAGATGATCAGTAGGGTGACTATTCACTACAGCGATGCTCTGTTTTCACCTGTCAAAAGTAAGCTAATAATCTGTCGGAGCAAGTCAAGAGGGAGTAAGGACATCACTGACAGCGTCACGGAGGTTGAATAATTCCAGCTCCGGTGAAATCGGCATCAGATGCCGAAAACATACCACATTTGATCTCCCGCAACCACCATTACGCTTGTTCGGACAGCCTGGTGCTGACTCGCAGAAATGATTCTATTCAACTTACTCGTTTCTAGCGTGTTCTTTCTGGCCTCGATCCAGCACGTCAAAGCTGCTGCGCTGACCACCATCATTGCACCAAATGAACGCCTCTGTTTTTACGCCGACGTGGACAAGGCAGGAGAGAAGATCGGAGTAAGTACTCTCACTTGGCCAGACGTCCGAAATACTAACCTGTATCTCTAGTTCTACTTTGCAGTACGTATTGACTTGCATAGGTCAAGTCGTGTTCTCTGAGCGTTACGCCAGGTTCAAGCAGGAGGCTCTTTCGACATTGACTTTGACGTCAAAGATCCCAACGAGAAGCTGCTTCTCGATGGACAACGCGAGCGTTCAGGAGACTACGTCTTGACGGCGAACACTGTCGGAGAATATTCCTTCTGTTTCGAAAATGACATGTCCACGTTGACCGACAAGCTGCTCGACTTTGACATCATGGTCGAGAGCGAACCACGGAGAGAAGCTGCAGCCAAGCCTGGTCAAGTCTCGGATCACACGAGCCCAATTGAGGAAAGCATCTACCGGCTCAATAGCATGCTCATGAGCGTCAAACGCACTCAGAGACAGTAAGTATTCCGTTGCACGCGTCGAGAGGTTTTCTTATGTGGCCATAGCTTCCACACGCGGGAGACACGAGGTTTCTCTCTGGTCAAATCCACCCAAAAGTAAGCATGTAGTCAGCGTAGCTTTTGCGTCTAACTCACCACGTGCATAGTCGCTTATTCTGGTATGGCGTCTGCGAGAGTTTGGCTGTCGTTGGAATGGCAGCGTATGTGATCCAAGACAATAACTATCTGACAACCCCTGACCATAGACCAGTTTGCAGGTATACATTCTGCAAACATTCTTCACCAAGACGGGTCGTCGGTACAAAGTATAAGATTAGACTTGATTTGTACCTCTCGCATCTTTATTACCGACCCCTAGTACACATCTCTAAAAAAAAACACCATTTGAGTAGTTTCGCTTGACAGGTGAGATAAGATAAGATAATGAAATAACTTCGTATAGAAAACCTTGGAGATCGCAAGTGACCATCAGCTCTCTCGTGTTCATGGCCAACGTACAGACACAGACGACCACCATTCCCCACAACCAAGAACCGTATGTAACCAGGACATACCCAAACGAATCTGAGCTCGATATCAAGCTCCAAAATGCTGCCCTCGCCCAAGCAGCTTGGAGGAAACGCACGCTCACGGAGCGTATCGAGATCGGGCACAAGTTCGTGGTATGTACGAAGATATCTCATATGATATTTGCATAGATTGGTTCGCAGTCGGTGTTCAAGGCTATCGGAGATGAGGAACGGAAAGCCCTCCATCTGGAGCTCACCCTGCAAATGGGTCGGTGCGTTCGTTCCACAGGTCCTGATCTGCGAGACACAACTCATTCCGATCTCATCAAGTCCCGTGAGTCAAGTCCCTGGGGAGATCAGAGGCTTCCTGTCTCGAGCGGAATACATGCTCTCCATCGCAGAGTCCTGCCTCTCGGACGTCTCTCTCAAGGACACCGATGTGCCTGGATTCAGACGGTACATCAAGCGTGAGCCCCTCGGTGTGGTTTTTGTGATCGCTCCTTGGAAGTAGGCCTTATTCATCTCCCTCACTCCGTCCTACACTGATCTACGTTGTCGCGCTGCAACGCAGCTTTCCGTATCTCGTGACCATCAATTCTGTCCTTCCCGCTATCGTGGCTGGAAATGCAGTACTACTCAAGCCCTCTCCACAGACACCCCTGGTGGCAGAACGCTTCGTCGATGCACTTCACAAAGCTGGTGTGCCAGAGGATCTCGTGCAAGTCTTGCACCTCTCGCCCGCGCTCACCTCCTACGTGGTCCAACACAAGCTGGTGGACTTTGTCTCCTTCACTGGGAGCGTCGTCGGAGGTCAGGCTGTGGAACGTGCAGCCGTAAATGCTGCTGGGTTCAAGGGTGTTGCACTCGAGGTACCCTCAAGAGATTCTGCAGGTCTCGTGATGGCTAACTTGCTGGCAGCTCGGAGGGAAAGACCCTGCGTACGTTCGTGCGGATGCAGACCTAAAGTACACCGTTGCAGAACTCGTAGATGGTAGGACCTTGACACGTTCAACTGCATTTCTTGACTGGCACATTTTCTCTTGTGAAGGTGCCATGTTCAACTCGGGCCAGAGCTGTTGCGCTATCGAGGTAGGTCGATGTCACAGAGGTTTCTTCGCCCACTCAATTTATTGTCAAAGCGCATATATGTGCATGAATCCGTGTATGACGAGTTTGTAACACAATACGTCGACCTCGTCAAGGTGACTGTTTTTTCAGACCTTGATTCCTGCGGAGCTCATACTTTACGCCAAAAGAAATATGTCCTGGGCGATCCCACCAAGCCAGAGACTTCTCTTGGACCAGTCGTCAGTGTGGCAAGTGCTGAGAAGATCCGCAAACAAGTTGCAGATGCGGGTGAGGATCCCGCGGTTTCCTTGCCACCACGTTGACTTCATAAAGCATTCAGTCAAGGCGGGTGCTACGGCTCTCATTCCTGAGGACCTATTTCCGATAGCTCAACCGTGAGTACGCTGGTATGCAATTGTTGGTCACCAGAAACTTACGGATGGAAAAGTGGGACAGCTTATGTTGCACCCCAGGTCTTGATCAATGTCCATCATGGTAAGTCTGCTGGCCAACAAGTGTGCGATTGCTGAGATGACCCATCGCCTAGCTATGGACGTTATGATGGTAGGATACTCTGGATGGAACCCAAGTGGGCATCACTGAGAACCACTACAGGAGGAAACATTCGGACCCGTTATTGGAATTCAGAAGGTCAATCAAGGCAGCTTTCCGATCGTTCGCAAGATACTAACGAGCAGGGTTCGGATAGGTCTCTTCAGACGAAGAGGCCATTCGCCTTATGAACGATTCCCCGTACGGGCTGACGGCCTCCGTATGGACGAGCGTGCAAGAAAACACTAATTCTGAGGCAGCTTTCTTGCGCGTCGCTGACGAACTGCAGACTGGGACAGTGTTTTTGAACAGGTGATGTCTTTGCCAACGATATTGGTCGTTGTCTCATGAGCGCAATTGAAAGATGCGATTTCCTCGATCCTGCACTATCATGGACTGGCGTCAAGAACAGTGGTCGTGGGGTCAGTCTGAGCAAATTCGGTGCGTGATGGGTCTTCACCTGATTGGAAAATCATCACGAGTCGTTTCATTTGCTTCTAGGCTACGACCAGCTCACTCGCGCGAAATCTGTACACATGAAGATCAAAACGACGTGACCATTGAGTTGTAAGACCTAACGAGTATACAAATGTTGTTTCGATGAGATGGGAGGAGATAATAGTAACCTTTAGACGTGTCATTGCTTCCTTCAAGATCCTGTATGCCGTTGGTATTATACCATGCCTTGCAGCTGTGGACGTCTTGGACATGCGATGACAGGCAAGAATGTAATTCGGCATCGCTGCACTATACGTGGTTTGTTGCTTTCTGCTTTCGTAGGCTTGCATGGCTGGCTCCCTCCTCGAGCGTCAGACCAATCTCTTGAGCAGATGATGTTGAAAGAAATGAAACTTGCGCAAGATGAGGATGAGGTGGCTACACGATACACAAAGGCCTCTAGGAACGATCAAAGGCCATTGCCCTCCATTTGTGTTCGTTTGCGTCCGTTCCGTTCCGCTTTGAAGTTTGCACTGACAATTGGGTCGCAAGACTTTACGAATATACAAATCGTTGTTTCGAATACGAGATGGGAGCGAATAATACCACTTTATCCGCAATCTGTAACCACCTGTTTGATAAACCCTATAGAATGAAAACAGTGATGAGCCAATAGCTCAGATCGACATGGGAGTGATAATGATCAGGACCCTCGAGCGTATAATAGAGGGCCAGGGAAATGTTCCTCAAGGAGCAGAAGCACTCGGTCTGGTGCACAGCAATAAAATCATCACGAAAAAAGTGGTGGTTCTTGAACCAAGGAAGATTTGAGATACTCACTTCGGGTGGTCATTCTTGTAAAACTCGACGAGATGAGGACAAATGTTCAACGAACGCTCTAGCCTCTCAGGCCTCAGGCTGAAGTTAAATAGAAAACTTGGACCAACATCACGTGGTCTGGACAGCGTGGGTTCATATAATCATATTTGAATTTCGCATGTGTCGACGAGCACGATTTCTTGGACGAGACAATAAACGTCCATTATCAATGGTACTATCACAGAACGGGTCTGAACAAGGACATCCGATTGCACAAGTTACATAAGGTCACAGACAAGAGGGGACAAAAAGTCAGGCCTTCACGAGTGAAGGAATGGATGGCAGAACTGACACGTGCAAGGAAAGTATACTATTTGACCGTATCCATATAGAGGCGTTAGAAATGCATGTCGTGTGTTTCAAGTTGTATCGCATGCATGAGGTGGTTATTTAGTGATCCCGAGACTTTCTAGAGTAAACGTGAGACAGTGACATTGACAGAGGATAAAGAAAAGGATGGTACCTGTATTCACCCTCCGCGGCTACGCTCAAATCCTCTATCTCGCCCTGTGCAGACGAGAGTGCCTCGGCAGCAGAGGCAAAGTAAAGTAACTGAACGGACATTAACAGTCTGAGAGTGGTTGACAAATGGCATGCGCTTACTTGTGCTTTAATGAGTTCGTTCAAGTTCTTGAGGGGCTCGGGCTGGAGGGGAACGTTTGCTTCTCGTTGGGAAAAAAAATGCAATTAGTTGACACGTACGTTCTCAAGGACGGTCTTCATGAGCGTGATTGCGACCTCGGTCTTCTGAACGAGGTCGTCCTCTGCGTTCTCTATGTCGAGCTTTGCCTGCTCTTGCCTAGCAGGAGCTGCGGTCTTCAAACTAAAAAGGGACATTTCAGCCAATCGAGCGAGGGATTTACGCGACGTCTCACGATTGTTTGGCAGCATCGAGTTCGAGTCTGCTGGCACGAACGGCCTGACGGGCCTTCATGGCGACGTTGATCGAGGTCGACAGCGTCGTCTGCCACGGGTAGAGGTATTGCCTCTGGATCGCATCGTCCTGTTGGATACGTGCGCCAGCGATAGTCTCCCAAACACCAGCATACAGGCCGAGCGCCCTTCCGAGCTTATCATCATTGCCCCCTGGGGCTCTGTGCAACACCGTGGCAGCAGTGGTAGCAGCACGACCGAGTGCATGGGGGAGCGTCTTGTGCTGCGCAGCCACGGGTGCAATAGGGTTCGGCGCAGGGAGGTTCGTGCCCTTGAGGTTGGTGGCAGCGAAATTCGTGATGCCATGTCCAATGGTGGTGGACAACTCGGTAATCGACTCCTGAATCTGAGTCGGGTAGTCGTAGGACTCGGACTCGTATGCCTTGGTGATCCTGGGGGCGGACTGGGTCAGATACAATGGATGTGCGCGTCGCTGGAGATCTCACCTGAGCATAGAGAGATGGGCCTGACGCAGAGCGTCGACGCGGGCCTCGAGGTCTTTGTACTCTGTGAGGGATGGAGTGGGTGAAATGTACGAACATATTTCTCGGAGACACCGACCTTGGGGCAACTCGGTGATTTCGCCAGGTGCAACTTGGCCCAGACGTTCTCGCGTCGCCTGGACACTCGAGTTGAAGCCCTTTGCCAGCTTGTTGGCCGATTGGCCGAGGTTCAAGTTGGAAATGCTCGATTGAAGCTTGCTCCAGCCGTCCATTGTCGATATTTACTTGTTTGCTGTTGACAGGATAGGGACGCGGTGGACGCTGCGGTTGGCGGTGGTCGTGGACGATGGCGAGCGTGGTGGCTGTCCGGGGTTCGCAAGCCAAACAAGGAAAGCGGTGCTACGAGTGCGGCGGGTGGTCAACGCGTACGCAAGCTCATATCCAACTAGTTCAAACGCTCAACATCGACATTGGCGGCGATGAGCAACGTGTACAAATCGCCTGGTTTCGATTTCTCAAACTCGATACGGTGAGCGCGTTCGCGATGCCATGGTTCCCAACGATATTCATTCCTTCGGATCAGCAATCACTTTCTGGCGGAAAAAGGACTGCCGCTGCCCAAGGCGACCAGCACCGGTACCACCATCGTAGGGTGTGTTTTCAAGGATGGCATCGTGCTCGGCGCAGATACGCGTGCAACAGAAGGCCCGATCGTAGCAGACAAGAACTGCGAAAAGGTGCGTGGCCGCGCCATCATCCACCCCGTCCCATCGTCTCAAGTACGTCGTCCCAGATACACTACATTTCAGAGTCCATTCGTTGTTGTGGTGCTGGGACTGCAGCGGACACCGAATTCGTCACCGCGACGATCTCGTCCAATATTGAGCTGCACGCGCTCTCGACGGGGAGAAAGCCTCGCGTGGTCACTGCGATGACTCTGCTCAAACAACATCTATTTTCGTCCGTCCGTTTTCTCTACTTGCTGTTGGAGATGCTGAACCCATCCATCAAAGATATCAAGGGCATATCGGTGCTGCACTCGTCCTCGGGGGTGTAGACATTACCGGTCCCCAACTCTTCACTATCCATCCTCACGGTTCCACAGACAAGCTTCCCTATGTGACGATGGGATCAGGAAGCCTTGCAGCCATGGCCGTCTTCGAGAGCAGTTGGAAGCCCAACTTGACGGTAATCTGAGCCTCCGTTTCTCTCAGACATCCAAGGGGCTGACGTCACCCCGTCTACAGCGAGAGGAAGCCCTTCAGCTGGTGACGGCCGCCATTTCAGCTGGTATCTTCAACGATCTCGGTTCGGGTTCTAACGTCGATGCATGTGTCATCACCGCAACTGGCACTGAGATGCTGCGTAACTTTGTCAAACCGAACGAGCGTGTCGAAAAGGAGCGTAAATATACATTCAGGCGGGGAACCACAGCTTGGAAGAGTGAGAGCATCAGAAGTTTAATCGTCAGCGAGCAGATTGCGCCTGTCGCAGGCGAGGCTATGGATGTTAGCTAGACAGTTGTCGTCAAATGTACACTAATCAATGTTGCCTTGTTGTCACTCAAAGATGGGATCGATGGAGAGAGATGGCATATATGCATAAAATAACCAAGCCCTAGAAATACCGTTCCATGTACGATGTATCTATACAGTAGTTCAAAAAGATGCAAACGAATGCTGTACACATGCAAAATGGGGATACGAATGCGACAAACCAATCAGTGACCTAGTTCAGCGCCAAGTCTGGTGCCGGAGACACAACTGCTACCAGCACGGAGATATCTATAGAGCCATCTCAGAACTCAGCATAGGGGGCCAGACAAAGTACACTCACCATCAATTTTACCGCCCTTGAAAGTCTTTCCTTGTTCCCTTGCTCGTCGAGCAAACGGTATCTCGTCTTCTACGTCCCCATCATCGTCCGCAAAACTCTTTCCCTTCCTCTCCGACACCCGACGGGCCCTCGAGCACAGAGCCTCGCTCAACATCCCCGCAAGTGTCCTCCGACCAAGCAGCCCTTGACCATTCCGTTTCTCCGCATCCTTCAAAAACGACTTCTTGAACCGCACCACTTCATCTAGCACCTCAGAGTCCCACAAGTTGTCGCTCAGTCCATCACTCGCAAGGATGAGAATATCATCCGCTTGTACGGGGAGTTCGAGTATTTGCGCATCACTGGGTCGGGCAGAAGAGCTCGGCCCAAGTTGCACAGGTGTGTTGAAGGCCCACCACATCTCAGCGCTGCGCCAGACGATGTGCTCATCCCGTACTAGCATACCCATGCAGTCGCCCAAGTGTGCGATCTTGAGAACTGCCTCGTAGGTAGGCTTCGGCGAAGCTGGCGAATTGAATGGTATCGGACGATAGGGAGAAGATCGGGGAGGTGTCGGTGGTCGCGAATGTTGAAGAACTGCGACAAGTGCAGTGGAAGATCCCGTCTTCAACGGGATGATCTTTGGCTGCGGGACGATGGGGGTCTCAGGCGGTAGTGAGGAAGTCGGAGGTGGAACCGCAGCATCACCGGGTCCCGTGGAAAGCGGCTGGTCTTCGGGAATGGAAAGGAGTGAGAGTGGCTGCGCTACCGGCGCAGACGCAGTCGAATCCTCGGCCACGACATGCGCGTTAATCGTTTTTTCATATGCACGTTCGAGAATCATGAGAATATCCAAGCCATCTTCAAGATCCTCGAGCGAATCTTCCAACTCTTCGTTGAGCTCATCTATGTCCACATTCCATGGCCATGCGTCGTTGAGGGCTGTGTTGCCTGTACGCCTTGGTGAGGCACTGCGGACTGGGGATACTTCGCGCCGCTGAGAAGTGCAAGCGTCGACTTGGAGGGCCTCGGCCGAACAATGATGCATCAAACGCCGAGCGAAAAGAGCGCTCGATGAAGGGTCCTGAGAGGCACGTTTCGTGGCGCAAGAGTCTAGAATATCGAGGATTAGGTCAAGGTTAAGTTTAATGAGACTAAGATGTCCTACACGTACCTCTGGCCCGTGACCAGCCCCCAACACCATCGGCTACGCCCATGGCATTTCCACGGATGAAGTAGGCATCTTCGCCAACTTGGACAGCAAGGCTGAGGTCCTCTATTGGTACGTCCTGGAAGAGACGTCCAGTGGAAACACCGGAGCTGCCCATGCCTGATTTCACAGGCTTCTTTGCATGTTTCGGAATTCCGTATGCACCAACATCTAGATGGTACCGCATGCGGTGTCTCTTGACACGCGGATGCGAGTCGGACTGATCAGAGAGCGAAACATTACAAAACGGGATCGGAGGAAAGGAGGAGTATGGAAAAAGCCCCGCGGATTGATGCGACGCGGGTATGACGGGGGGCGAAGAGGAATTCGCTTGCGGTGATGTGAGTGCGAGGGAAAAGGGAGGTTGGCCAGATGTCTGGCCTTGACCGTGCGGCGAGTTGTGCGAGTTCGGGCTCGTCGAATGGGAAGAACCCTCGCCTTCAGCTTTGACGGGGAGGCGCGATGTAGAGAGGATGTGAGGATTGCCTGGGCGAGAACTGGGAGGTGGTGGCGGGGGTGGGGGGGAGTCGAAGAAGGCGAGGGGCCCAGAGGCGGAGTTCGCTGTATACAACGAACGGGAAGACGGGGCTGAGTTCGAGCGAACTCTGGATATCGCACTGGCCGATGTAGAGGGGGATGAGACAGCGCGGGGTAGAGCGGTGTAGAACCGCTTCTGTATGGTCTTCATCGTCGGACGCGGTGCGCTCATGGTATTAGTAGTTCATTTACGATGGCGAGGACGACGACGGACGGGGTGTCGTCGCTGGCAGCGACGATGAGGAGAAAGGAAAATGATGATGAGTGGATTCAAGTAAGCAAAAATTGCAGCATGACCCGGCCACAATCGGAAAAACCCGGGACGCACTGTGGCCGATCACGAGGATGCGAGAAAACCCCATAAGCGCATATCGTCAATAATCTGCCAGTAGATACATATCCAAGCATGTGCATAACGAGCTCCACCGGCCTTGCTCCCAGTCCTTCACGCCTTCTCTACCGTCTCGACCGTCGCACTTGTAGCCACCTTTGGGGACGCCGGGGTAACCGTCACGTTCACCTGACTCAGTGCGGCATCTGCCTTTTGCAGGTCCCTCTCGCTTAAACTCTTGAACGCACCCCCGCCGGGTGTGCTTACCCCAGAATGGACAGACCCCGAGCGTGAACGAACCTTCATGACCAGCGGGCTGTCACACGACACGCGGAGATGAACGAGTGGATTCAATGAGAGATAAAACCTTGATAAGGACAGCCACTTACAAAGGATACCCATCCTCCTCGTCTTCGGCCGCGTGTGGCCAGTTATACCCGCGGTAGTCACTCGTATGCAGTCGCTCCATCTGGAAAAGCAGCGAGCTGGGTTCAGCCTTCACCTTCCACGCCGCCCCTCGGACAACTCACCTCCTCTGTTAGCGTTCCCATGTCCCCTGGAGTGGCGACCCCCGACATCCGCAGACGAGGGCTGGCAGGAACAGACATCGGCAAGAACCGCTCTATGCTTGCCCCGAACCAGTCAGCATCCTCGTCATCCACCTCCCCGTTCGCATTCAGGAATGCGTCGGGATATGCCCGCCTTAACGCCAATTGTCTCGACTTGGAGTACTCAATCCCAAGGTTTTTCCAGTCCAACAGCGGACTTAGTCGTTCCACCCGGTTGCGTTGGTTAATCCGTTGTCGCCGTGTCTTGTTAGAGAATTGGAACATGAAGTTCGTCAGGTTGCCGACCGCGTCTTCGATAGATTGCATCCGCCGGTCGACGATGTAGCAGCCTTCATCCTCCGGGCTGTCGATGAGATCTTGCATGAAACACCCGAATCCAGACAAATTGGTGGTGACGGACGGAACACCCATCTGGCCTCGTAGTCAGCCACTTCACCATCGTCAATATCGGACGCACTACTCACAACCGTACACTCTGCCGGCGTGTAGCCCCATGGCTCGTAGTAGCTTGGGAACACACCCAGGTGGCACCCTCTCACGAACTCCTCGTAGTCAAGACCCAACACGGGGTTGTTCGAGTTCAAAAAGTCAGGGTGGAAAATCACCTTCACCCTGTCAGACGGGGCATTGAACAGTTTGACGCGACGGAGCTGGTTTAGGATGGGGTCGTTGGCATCATCTGCCATGTTGTGCGTGACGATCGGGGGGTATGAGCTGCGTTTAAGCGCAAATATCCGTCGCTTCAGCAATACCTGGTCCTCCGCAGACAGGAGATTGTCCGGCTGAAGCTTGCCCTCCCTGTGGAGTCAAGAATGATTAGACTATATCTGAACCATCACGAAGCGGTAATCGGCAGCACGTACCCATGATACCTGGCAGCATGATCGAACAACCGAGCACCGATTCGGTTTTGTATTTCAGTAACGGTGTCCTTCAATTGTTTCATGACCGCTTGCCCTTTGAGAGCATCGACCGTGTAAGAGTTCGTCGCAGCAGGCATGATGATGAACGCAACGATGGTCGTCTTCGAACCAGATTGTTGAAGGCGGTAGTTTAGACCTGTCGGCAACGTAGTAAAACAAATGCTCATGCATCACGATTGGGACATGCTCACGCGCAAGCGATTCGATAAACATATCCACCCCCTTGTTTCGATACTCGTAGCGACCGGCAGTAAACACCTTTCAGAGACTTCAGTAACGTATGTAAAATATCGACGCAGAGAACTGACATATAGCGTATTCTCGAGATCGAAATCATAGTAACCATAAAAGTGACCCCGGACAAACTCGTGGATTTTAGCTTTTGCGGTAGCGTGCAAGTTCTGGAACTCGTGCATCGCTTGGAACTTGACGACGTTGAGCCCATTGGGCACTATACCGTCCGGCTTGCGCTTCAAAAGATGTTCCGATTCGTACGCCGTGATGTCTGATACCGTCGTAAAGACGTCCGAGCAGTGTGCAGATGCACGTTCAATACAATAGCGGTGGTATATGCCTCGCTTGCCAGCTTCATGGTCGACGTCAAAGTACTGGAGGTTGTTGTAAAAATCGACACTCCCGGCGCACAGGTAACGACCGAGGAGGGTAGCATGGGTCGTGAACACGGTCGTGACATCAACATGTCTCTTACGGCATAGCGGAATGGCGACGCCGGCCTGCCATTCATGAAAGTGGGCGACGACTGCGGTGTGGAGCTGTCGCACCACATACTGATCGATCGTCGGCAAAAACCGGTGAGTGGAGCGAGACGGGAGACATCGGATCACATACCTCCCCGAGGAACCACGCGACGAGGTATCCAAAGATAATCGTATCGTTTGTTTCGGTGTCGTGGGGCGGGGAAGGGATGCCAGCCAAATTCCACAGGTCTGTCTTCCACTCATCGAGTCGATGGGATGCGCTGCCAGTGTCGAACAAGAGCACGCGGGGTGCGCCCTCGATCAGCCAACGGCCGTACAGACATTTGACGCCTTGGACGCGCATGCTGTCTAATGTGGCTGCCACTGCAGGATCGGTGGGTTCCTGCGCCTCGACTTCCATCGGCGCGGTTTTGTACATCAGAGGACCGATAAGCGTGTATCGATCGCCATACTCTGCGACGGTGACGGGCACCTTGGTCTTGATGACTGTGTAGATGCCTCCGACCTTGTTGGCAACCTCCCAAGCACATTCGAAGAGGAGATGGTTTTGCACGTCGCGCTTTGGTGGTTCTGGGGCGTCCTCTGCCATGTCCGGGTATTCGCTATGAGGGCAAGTGAAAAGGCGGAAGACAAAACGGAGCGGGCGGATAAGGGTTGGAAGAGTTGAGTTGAGTTTGGCCTCATAACGTACTTACTTACGGATCGGCGGGTCGAGCGCACGTGAGCAAGATCTCAAAACATCCAAAAGTCCCTTAATGCGGTAACTAAGCGTATTATGCCCTTGGCGCGGAAGCCTAAGCCTGACTCAGACGAAATTTTCTATTGAGCTCGTATCATATATCAGGTTCGAGAACACAAGAAGCATGTCCCATTTGACCGCGCTTCAACCAGAACCAGGCATCTTCTGGAATGCTGTGGCGAACGTCGAAGTTCGTCCTCGCTTTGGTAACCTGTGAGACTGTAACCTTCATGCAAGGGCCGCCACGACAAGCGCCGTAATAACAGATGACAGGAAATTGACCTTTGGCACACACGTCACGCTGTCAATACGAGACGAAAGGCGAAGGAGATGATACACGAACCTGGTTGTTGGTCAATACGTTTATTCCGCTGATCACCTTGATGGATTCGTTTTTTTCGGGAACTGATTCGTCCTGGAGAACCCATTTCTTGTCCGCAGAGTAGCGCGTCCGTTGCAGGGTCGCTCCAAGGAGGGAATCGAGCTAGGCCATGTCCGGTAATCGTATGATGGTCGTGGTTGGGGGAAGAGGAGAAACACACACCATGGACCCAAAGATTCCCGCGGTCGCGCCCCACCCGATTAGCGTGGGCAGCAAACTCGTCCATTCTGATCTGCAAACACTGTTTTCCACGACCAGGCTCACAAATTGTGTAAGGCCAACAATGCATCCGCCTATGGCTGACGCGATCGTGCCTCCAACAGAGATCGCACCATTTGTCCCTGCGGGTACTGTCTTGAGGGTTGTGATAAGGATAGGTGGGGAGCTCGAAAGGATGCCTAATTCCGAGGCAAGTGTGTCCCCGAGGCAACAAGCGAATTGGCTTGAGAGGACGTTGTAACTTGTAAGGTACGTAAACCACGAATGCACTGTGAGAGACGCACCCCAGAGTCACAAACACGAGGGCACGACTAAGGCCACCAGCTACAGCAGGCGACATAGGACACCAGCCGTCGCTGTGGTACACGTCAGGGCCACGAGGTACATGAATAGCTCGCGCAAGGAAGGACCAGGGGAACGCGTCCGGCGTAAATTTCACGCTCCAAATCACGCACGCGACGAAGGCCGCTACGCTATTGCAAAGAACCTGCCATCCAGTACGGTAACCAGAACCACGGTACCCTGCTTCGAGCAGAGCTTTGCGCTGTTTGCCCTCTTCGCGTGCTCGTCAAACCATCGGTACGGTGGAATTGCATGCGATGACTTACGCTTGGTCGCCCTGGATGCTAGCAAGTAGAATACGACGAGGGATATGCCTATTGCGCGTACGTGCGTCGACAGCACTACGAAGCCGACGACGAACGCTGTTACAGCACCAGAGGGAGACAGCTTGCGCGATTTGGCTCCATTTACACTTAGATATAAAGTGATGAAGAATGGGAGGATGGGAGTCCAAGACATGACAAAAGTCTCGTCCAGAGCTTCTGAATCAGCTAGATTTCAACAAGAGAACTTCACGCGTCCATGTTCGACTCGCTGCCGAGAATGGTGGTGTCATCCTTCCAAAAAGGATGACCGTACCTGGCAGGACCACGCGACACTACTGACTAGACTCAACTACGGGTGACAGCTCTGGTAATGAACAACTTCTTTGGGAGTTTGCAGCAGGAACCCCCCTGAGGATTTGTCTACTGTAGTCTCGGACCATCCATTCTAGGAAGCACCCGTCCAAAAGGAGCGGGTGTAACACTTGTAGTCGTCGGAAGCTTCCGAGCTTCCCAAAAATGGCGACGAAAACGAATGGTCCCGAGACTATGTCTCTTGCTCTACCCTCAAAGGTTTGGCCACTTTGTCAAGCCCTTTTTGAGGCCCGACGTGCCCAAAAAAGTCCTTATTAGTAAAGGTGAATTTCGATATACAGTGTTTAGGGTTAGGGTTAAGTAGCACTTTTTCAGGTAAAGTATGGGTTATGCCTGTTTTTATTTTGTCCTGAAAAGCTATGGGTTATGGGTTATGGATGCAAATTCCCTGCAAACCAACTTGGGAAATCCAAAAACCTATGGGTTATCAGGGAGTATGGGTTACAAGGGAGTCAACTGTATTGAGTATTGCCGCAGTTGGGCAGCTTTTTTTTGCTACTTCCTAGAGTACTCTCGAACGTGGCGACACTGTGGCAGGTCAACCACATGTTCGTCAAGTTGTTGTTGAAGGGGAATGTACTCTCTTCGCAGATAAAGTAAGCCTCATCATCCACCATATAAATACACTCGCGGGAAATGCACGAGTCCAAAATCAAGTGCCTACTTTAGAAGATCTACCGAGTGACGACAACGAGACTATCGGCGTCGAAGGCACCCTGCCCCTTCGACCTGCCCCCAAAGGTTCCTGGTAGTGCTTGGTCTCATAATCCCACGTAGCAAACATCTGCGCATCTGGAAGCGTGAACGACGAAGCGTCTTGCCCATTGGTCGCGCCCCCGTCTTCCCCCCCTTTCCCTCCTTGCGTTGTAGACATGGTCAGCGAGGAATTCCACGGAGCCGGAATACCTGAACCGTAATAAACTTTTTGCGATCCTCGTTGCAGAACCGGAGGATGAGTGAGACGTGATGTACGCGACAGTACGGGGCCCTATACATATCGCTCTCAGCAAAACGCTTGTTTGAAAGCAAGTATACATACAGGGAGAACTTGACGAGCAAGCTCGGGAAGTCTGGAGGACTGTTGTGAGGCAAGGAATACCGGTTTGTCGTTGGTAAAGACGGGTCGAGGAGGCGCAGGCGGAAGCATTGGTCTTTTGTCCGAATCCTTGTCAATGTCCTTTCCTGAACGAATGTCCTCTAATGCACTAAGCGCAATAGGGTAGGACGGTCCAATGGGTGGAGTGCGAGGAGGACACGGTACGACATTCGCGTACAGTGTCGACGGCGTATCCCATCGAGTATTTTGTTGAACTTGAGAGAGAAGTGTCATTGCCACCTTGTGTTTCGCAGGGTTAGGTGGCCCTGGCTGAGAGACGGGATGCGTTAGTATATGATGGTAGGCAGCTAAAAGAGCCTGTTGGGTCGACGGCGTTGCGAACCGAGGGGGTTGGGACTTGGAGGTTCGTGTTGCAGAGGTTTGAGATGGCAGATGCCACGATGGCGTGTTGGCGAGGACGGACTCAGAGTACGGTACTTGGATGAGGTAGTCTCCGGCAGTAATCGATGTGATGTGTTGTGGGAGAGGCGACGAAGGTCTTTCCATCTTAACTGCGTGAGGGGCGGGTGTAGGTGAGGGGGACTGCGGCTGGGAGGCATCGGGGAACGGTGGTAGAAAATTGGGCGTGAAGGAGGCTGTAGGGTGTTCGCGATATGATATCAGTTCTGTAAACCGATCGACAGCTTCAACTGGAAACGATTCGCCAGCATCGCTCAGTTCGTCGTCAGACTCTTCACCATCCCCTGCGACTCCGTCGATGAATGAGGCATCCCCAAGGAATGGCGCGTAATTAAGAGGGATGGGGTCATCCTCGGAAACGAGTCCTTCTCCAAGGAAACCTACAGAGCAGAACGTGTCGATAAACGTGAAATAGACCAAGCGGATCGTACCTCTAAAATCTGCGAGGTCGTCGAGCCTTTTGGCACTGCTGGATGCGTACCGAGACAGCTCAACCCCTTCCGTGCTGCAGTATTCACCCAACTCATCCAAATTGGTCCCAAGCTCTTCAAGACAAGCAACCAAGTCGTGAGCAGACAACCTTGATCGCCCCGAAAGCTCGGAGAACTGGCCACAAGCAGACGCTAGGAGAACGAGATATCTGGTCAACAAGTTGGAGAGAACGGACATTGCTTGGGCAGAGGTTCGAGCGAAGCTGTGCGAATGCAAAATCTTCATTACTACTGAGTCGACGATCACAGCAGTAGCAGCTTGTGAGGCCATTTTGTCTAGTTGAGTGACTTGCGACTCGGTGCAGCTTTGAGGAGCTAAGCGAAACTCGCAAGTGGTGGCTGTGCATACATAATACTGGGTTTTGGCATGGCAGGTCGATCTCATTTCAGACGTTCAAAAGTATCATACAGACATCATGAATACATGAAGAATTTTCATCGAGGGGATAATAATCTTTGTAGATAGATCGCATTTTACCGGGTTGCCTTGTCCGCCGAATGTTCACTGGTGAGATCCCATTTACCAAACAGGAGACTGCAACGGATGAGAATCAGAGGTGAACTCGAGGTATTTCGAAAGACATACTCGAACGCGGCCATGATGGTCCATTTTCGGTTGTCGGCTTCGGGAAAGACCAAAGATCGTGGCCCATAAAATACCTAAGGCACATTTGGTCGTGAGAGGATACTATATTGGCTAAAACATACCTCGTCGTCGACTTCATCCTTTTTCCGTGGTAGGCAATGGAGGAACTTCCAGTTGGGGTTGGCGCCACCTTCCCGACAAAGCGCTTCTGTGACCTGATAGCCGGCAAAGTCTTGGAGACGTTGCTCTTTTTCTGCCTCTTGCCCCATGGATATCCTGTAGGCGCAAGAATTGATGATTCAGGTGATGAGGGAGCATGAATATGCTTGTTTCTCACCAAGTATCAGTCACGACGACATCGGCGCCGTTGACGGCTTCACGAGGGTCGCTGCCCCACCAAATGTCTTTGTCGCACCCTAACTCCGTGACGCGATCCCACACAGCCTTGGGACATTGGTAGGCGGGTTGAGGGGGAGCTGCGACACGGAGCTTGTGCCCAAGACGCGGGTATGTGACAAGCATGTCATGGAGGACATTGGCCGAGTCACCGACGTAGGCCACTGTCAGGGGGCGGAGGGAGGGAAGCGGCTTATTTTGGCCAGGAGCAGGAATTTGTGTTGGATCAAACAGGTGAGCGTGCTCATGTAGGGTGAGGACGTCTGCAAGGATCTGAGTGGGATGCCAGAGGGAAGACAGGGCGTTGAGTACGGGGACGGGTGAGTATTTTGCGAGTTCCTGCGTGGGTATTTGTATGGGCGCAACGAAAGCGAAGTTGTGGAGCTTACCTCGATCTCCTCGTGGTCACCGACGCGGGCAAAGATGCCCTGACACATACCACCGAGAACACGGGCCGTGTCCCGAGGGGACTCGTTCACGCCAAGTTGTATGTCCTCGCGACCAAGGAAGAGGGCACGGCCACCAAGGAGGACGGCGGCTGTCTCTGCGGAGACGCGTGTGCGGGTGCTGCGTTTGGAGAAGATGAGGGCAATAGATTTGTTAAAAAGCGACTGTGAGGGCATACGCAGACGCGCATTTTTCTGGTTCCTGGACTGCGGGGCGAGCCAGGGGAGAGAGATCTGTTTGAGAGCGTGAGCATGGCTGACCATACGCAAAATCTGCGGGCCAGTGAGATCGGCCATGGTCATGAGATGCGGTACTGGCGACATTGTTAGTGTTAGTGTTAGTGGTTAGTAGTGATTAGTGCTACTCTACTAATTATTTTAAGTGGGTTACATAATCCATCTTCGGAAATTGCCGAGGGAAAAAGACCTTGGGACGATTCGCTTAGCGACGACGAAGACAAGCGCTGGGCCAGAAGAGGATCTTTGCCCATATCGCACAGTGACAAATCGCACACTCGTCTTCACCGTCGCCGACGACGACAACGACGACGACAACGACGACGACAAACCCTTGCCCACCGTTCTCGTCCCCCCCGTGGGAGAATAGCCCGCCCGCAATGTCCAACAACAGTCGCACCCCTTCCCTCACCCCGCCCAGATCCGTCACTCCACCCGCCCCTGCAACCACCGTCCAGCCCGACCACTTCTTCGGCTCAGAGGGCGCCCATCTCCCCCCTTCTCCAAATTCCGATGCCAGGCCATGGCTTGACCCCGACGACGATCCGCTCGCACACCGCGGCATACCCGTCTTCAAGCCTACCATGGATGAGTTCGCCGACTTTGAGGGCTACATGACAAAGATCGAGTGCTGGGGACTCAAAAGTGGCATCGTCAAGGTCATCCCTCCAAAGGAATGGTGAGCACCATCCCCACGACGCGTACCAACAGTCCTCATCGTCCCTAGGGTCGACGCATTGCCCTCAATCAAAGATCAACTCGCAGACGTCAAGATAAGATCCCCCATAGAACAACACATGCTTGGCCGTGGTGGCCTATTTCGGCAGGAAAACGTGGAGAAACGCAGGGTCATGAGCGTCCGCGAGTGGGCTGAGCTTTGCGATAAAGAGGACTTCCGCACCCCCGGCATCGATGACGTTGGCCTCCATGCACGGAGCGCGCGTGTCGGTCCCAGGCCGGTACGAAGAGCTCGTCCAAGGGCACCCAGCCACAAAGTGGAGTCTGTGGAGCCGGAGGAAATACCTCACTCTGCCATCAAAGAAGAGCACGCTGAATCGTCCACGGACATGCTTGTCGATGAATCCCGTGGCCAGTACATGTCCCCGCCCACAAGTGTTGGCAATCCTCGCACACCAACCGCTGATGTCGATCCCCCATCGGCAAACACCCCCTCCCCGGGGAATGGGGGTGATGATGCTGGCGCAGAAGATGACGGTGACCATCTTGTTGACGTTGATGCAGATCAAACGGAGGAAAAGCCGAAGCAAAAGGGCAAACGAACGCAGACCCGTGAGACACGTGAAGCTCAACTCGCCGCACGCGCTGCCAAGGACGCTGCGTTCATCCAAGTGTTTGACCCGAACAGAGACTGGTTACCCCCAAGTACCACTCCCGACGACTACACGACCGAGTTTTGTCAAAAGCTCGAGCGCCAGTACTGGCGAAATTGTGGTTTGGGACGCCCTGCTTGGTATGGCGCTGATATGCAAGGTACGTTTCAATCTCTCAAGACCAATCCGCGACTGAAATCTTTTCATCAAGGTTCGCTGTACACTGACGAGACAAAAATTTGGAATGTCGCCCATCTCCCTTCCTTCCTTTCACGTCTCCTGCCCTCCTCTTCGAAAGGCCTTCCCGGCGTAAACTTGCCTTACTTGTATTTTGGGATGTGGAGAGCTACGTTTGCCTGGCACGTCGAGGATATGGATCTTTTCAGTATCAATTACATCCATTTCGGCGCCCCAAAATTCTGGTATGCGATACCGCAGGGACGAGCTGCCGCTCTCGAGTCAACGATGAAGAGTGCGGTCTTTGTCATTCATCCAGTGTGTCGAGTTCTGACATTGCCTGGATAGGCTATTTCCCCAAGGACACGTCTCAGTGCCCGCAATTTTTGCGACATAAATCCTTCCTTGCATCACCGACGTTACTAGCCCAGTCCTCCTGCCGACCAAACTTCCTCGTTCAGCGGGAACACGAATTCGTCATCACCTACCCCCGGGGTTATCATGCCGGATTCAATCTTGGATTCAATTGTGCAGAGAGCGTCAACTTCGCACTAGAGAGCTGGGTCGAACTTGGTCGCAGGGCAAAGGCATGCCAATGCGTAACTGACAGGTGTGTCCTCTCTATCTCCCGCGAATTCTGGTCTCAGGAGTCGTCAGCGTTCGGATAGACGTCGATCAACTTCTGCGGGACCGTGAAGCGGAGTTGCTCAATCCGCCTGTTCAGCTGCCACCATCATCCAAAAGAAAGGCTGAAGGAGTGGATGGCGCGACAAAGCGAAAGCGTCCAAAGCCGACAGCCGAACCCGGACTGTCCGGCTCTGCCCCACCTTCCAAGGTTTCCGTTACACTCAAACTCGGACCAAAACCTCCAGAACCAGAAGGGTTTCCCTGCTGCCTATGCGTGTCCATGTCATACGATGGTCTTTTGCGTGTTCAGGATCCACCCATAGGAAAGAAAGAACTTCCCGAGTCCTTGTCATTTATCTACGATCCCACTAGATGGATGGCGCACGAAGAGTGCGCAAAGGTAGTGCCCGAGACATGGGTTGATGTAGCGGAGCTTGCAGAGCTTCTTCCTGATGGCTCGCATGTTCAGGAGCTGAGAGTATTTGGGGTGGACGCAATCGTGAAAGACAGATGGAATCTGGTAGGGTCCCATTTCTCCTGCGTCAGATTCGTTATAATGACGTGCTTCAGAAATGTTCCGCTTGCACCAAGGGACGACAAAAGGCGCATGGCGCCCCTATCCAGTGCACCAAGGGAAGGTGTACCAAGTCATTCCACGTGTCCTGTGCGAGAGAAGGAGAAAAAGGTGTTTCTTACACTGTGTTGCGCGAGGTTGAGAAGGAAGTTATTCTGCTTGATATGCAACCAGCGTCCTCTCAAATACCTCACTCATCTGGTGGGCCTTCCCAATTTGAGGCGACACTCGGGGAGTTCGCGGCACAACCAACTGCGATTGCGGAACCTCACGTGCTGAAAACGATCAAGAAGAACGAAGTACAATTATTATGTAACCAACACAACCCAGTGAGCATTTGGAAACGCAGCTTTATCCTCCCCGTAATTTATGGTGTCGTTTTTAGGCCGTCGCGGCTGCAAAGAAAGCGAACAAGCAGGACAAGGTCCGAAATGAGCTGCTTGCGCTTCCATCAATGTCTCGGATCAAGATTCGCGTGAGCGCTGGGGTTTTCGAAGTCTCACTGATCCGCGTTATCGAGGAGGCCAAATCCATTGAGGTGCTCTGGGATAGGGGTATCAAACGAGAGTTCAAGTGGGGTAGTGTTGTGTTCGGTCAGACTGATGGCCAGACTGTGATGCAAAAACCATCTGAGCCTGCACCTGAACGTAAGGCTTCGCGATGGTAGTGTTGTGTACGATTTCTGATTTTCCTTCACGTGTCCTTACGCAGCGGTGCCTCAGCGAAGCAAGGACGCAACCCCTACGCTTCATGTTGCAACCTTCCCATCCGCCGTATCGTCTTCCTCTGGTTCCTCTACTTCAGCATCCACACCTGCACCTGCACCTGTGTATATGCCTACTTATCATTACCAGCCCTCGGCGATGTACGCGACTGGGTCCTGGCCCTACCAAACGTGTCAACCCCAGCAGATTCCGTATTCGGTAGCATACACCCACCCCGGGTATTATCCCGCGGCGATGCCAACGACTTACAGATCTCCCGCAGAGAGTGCGGGTACACAGGGCGCGTATTGCTCTCAATTGCAGTGGCAAAAGCCATACACGGGTCCCAGGACTAATGATGATCCCACAGGGTCGTCCGATCAGGCGCATCCGATGCAGTCGTGATCCAGGTGTTGTTGCATCGTTGGGACTTTCTCGTTATGCATGGACCTTTTGATAGCAACGTATCTAAAGTTTCTCGCTGCTCTGTAAAGTATTTCGCACTATTTTGTTAATTTCGTTGTTTCTGCTCGGGGGAATAGAGTGTTGCATAAGAGTTTGCACTCTGACATTATTAGTAACTAGTGTACAACTTGAACTATTAGTAATACAATTACTATTAGGGTTAAAAAATACGTATCACGTGTGTGCCTTCATGACCGCGTCTCGAGTCGCGCTGCCGTCGCCTCAGCGCCTGTCTCATTCATATCACTGACGCGCTGACCGAATCTACAGTTTCCTCTGTTCGTCAACATGTGGTTACTAACAGGGCCTTTCGATACCAAGAGTGGGGATGTCGCCGCCACCAGTGAGTCCTTTCGACGATGCATCCGTCGCTCTCGTCAATGTTTTGATCCCAGAGACAAAGTTGCTCAAGACTGGTCGTAAGATTACCCTTGGGCGTAAGGACCGACCGCTGTTGGTGAACAACAAGAAGATATCTCGCGACCACTGCGAGTTCACGGTGGGCCCTTGTACACAAGACGACGTGGTGCGTGCCCAAGGTAGCAATGAAGTAACGCCAGGTATAACTGTGCATGCACTCCAGCCCAATCCATCATTTGTCCCGACGTTGGAGATATACAATGGAAAGGAAAAACCAATGTCGATTGACCGGGACGGTCAAGCCATCATGGTGAATCCCTCATCTTCGTGCGAACTCAAGTCTGGGGACAAGATCAATATAGTGGTGGGGATATCCATCCAGTGGGTCTTGTCTCCGTGAGTGGCGTTTTCTATCTCTGACCGAAATGGTAGGGTACACTGGCGACGTATCGCGTGTTTTCTTCCCCCTGCGCGGTCTCTGCCGTATATATCAAGTGAAGATTGTGCCACGTTAGGTGGGTGTTCTACATTATATCAGGTGCTCTAGAGCTCTAACGGTGACTTCAGGCATAAGCCTGATAAACTCTCCAAGCTCGCTTGCGACACACCATCTCACTCCCAAGTATGAGCTCACCGTCCCATTGGCTACCTCCTTGCTATCGGCTACTCAGCTCGTGAAAGTAGAATGGCTACAAGAACTCACCCGTCTAGGAACGACGTCTGACGATAGTCATCCCTTCAAACTGGCGCCTTTGGAACAGTCCTTCACCCCTCCACTGGAGAGCAAATACAGACCAATCTTCTCTCCATCGCTAGCAACTCCGCTGAAGTCTTTCAAGTTCTGGGAGCCGAACGAGGAGAGACTTCATCTCCTCAAAGGATATCGATTCGTTCTACTGTGTGACGCGGAGGGACAAGTCAATGAATATACAAGGGAGTTAATCGTCCGTGGCGACGGGGAGTATGAATGTTTCCCCCTGACGAACGGGGAAGCAAAGTGGAGACAGATGCTGGGAAAGGCAAAAAGGAAAGTGGACGACGCTGGTTTGAAAGTCGCCATCGTTGCCCGCGAGCACATAGTGCAGGCTACCGTCGGTGCAGACAAGTGGCGGGAAATGACCGCAGAGGCCCACAGGTAAATGTATTGTTCTGCATCATCATACTAGGGTGCTCATTTCGGAATACAGTCTCTCGTTGCCGCTCATCAATCTGGACACGCTGTTGAATGTCGTGATCAACACTGATGCCTCGCTAATCAATGAAGGGTCCTCGAGTCAAGGTAGTATTGCTCTGTGCCTTGTCATTTTTTTTCTGACACCCACAGCAGGTGCTTTGGCCGAGGGTGAATCCCCTCTCCCAGACTTTGTTCCGAATACACATCCAGATGAACCGTCGCTGCCTGCTGCGCCGGAGAAAGCTCCTACGGAGCCAAGTGATATTCGTCGCAAATCACCCTCACCCTCACCCTCACCCTCACCCCCGCCCGTGCTCTTTGGCTTGCCTATTCCTCCTCCGCCTAGCAAGGTATGCGGATCTATCACCCTCGTGACTTGTCGGATCTAACCTCCTTCAGACTCTTATTCGTCGTACCAAGCCCCTGTCTACCACGAGTCGTGCAGAAGAACCTGTCGTGTCCAACGTCAAGGATGAGACCCAGGTGGAAAGCCTAGGATACACTCTTCCTCCAGTACGCCCAGCTCATATCCACCAAAATAGGTGAATTTTGAACGTCATGTTAGCTCCCTGTAATGACACGGTCGACTAAACTGAAACGACGAACACCTGCTCCGACTCCTCCTCCGGTCGAAGAGCCCGTTGCAGCAAACGAGGGGAGCGAAGAACCGCCACTAAAGAAGTTCAAAGCACTTTTCGATGCAAGTCATCCGGACAAGATGACCGTCAATCCATATCGTCTCCGAGACGCATATGATATCGCGACGGGGGATTCTGTTGGTTTGACTCAGGGTGGCGAGAGCCTTACCCAAAGTGACTCGCGACCACCGCATTCCCAAAGAGCTGCTCCCCCACGAATGCTCGATGTAGTGGCCGAGGAAGAAGAGGAGAGTGGTCATTCGCGAGCTGCACACACATTGCCTCGCGCTCATCGGAAATCCCCTATGCTACAAGAGGCCCCAGAGTCACATGTGGGTGCTACGCAGGACTCTGGAACGAGTGGTAGAGCACCATCGAAGAAAACCAAGTCTAGGCCCGCGCAGAGTCATCAGATCGACACTGACTCAGCCTTCTTAACCGCCCTTGCATCGAGAACAGGGAAGAAGACGACCGAGGATGCCTTTGATCGAGAATTCAATAAGCTTCGTATCTCAAAACCAGATATCCATCGTGAGGAAGACGAGCAGGCATGGGAAGTTCTTGGAGACTTTGACATCGAGGCGAGGAATATGCGGGGGAACTTCATGGTGGTGATTAACATGGAGGTTTTTCGCCGGAATTCTGGTCGTGGGGATACGGCTGGTGCGACGCGTACCTATGATGGTCGGCCAAATTTCAAGAAGTTTAAGAAGGTTCGTGTCGTTGACATTTGTTGTGATTGTCTGTCGAACATCTATTTAGACACCAACCCCTTCGTTGCGTGCTCCTATTGAGCTTGTGGCTAGGGCCGAACATGATTACGGAGTGGGCTCAGGTGCGTTTGAAAGTCTTTCTTTTTCCGCGGCTGCCTTCATTGCACAACAGGGTACTGGAAGGATAGCATTTCAAAGGATCAAGAGACTTTCGCTCCTACCCAAACCACAGGCACTCAGAAGCGTCGCGCTCGGACCGTTCTAGAATCAGATGACGCTGACACTGATGTGCCAGCTGCAAAAACAACTAAAAGGGCGACTCGTAAAGCCCCGCAATTGAAGGCGAGCGCAGCAGCTGAAAAGTTGTTCTTGAATTCGGACGAGGAAGACTCTGTGCCAATCGCGGACCATGGAACCATAGGGAAATCCCATACAGGAAAGATTGATTCTGTACCCAACTTGCCCGGAAGGGGGAGTAAACGACGTTATGTCATTGTGGATGATGACTCGGACGATGGTGTTGCCTTCAAAGGGTTTGGCAAGAAGAGAAGAGTACGGTAACGATCAAATCTATTAGTAACCTACACCTGTATGATGCCCACTAGAGGGCTCTCGAAGCTAGTTCATCATGAATGGAAAAGCCCAGCAAACGTTGTGTTTTGGCGGCGACCCGACCACCGGTTTGACTATGAATTATAGGTAAGTTGTGGCTCTCCTCGAATGTGTGGGATGAAAACAAGCGCGTACCGTTGTTCTTGACAGACAAAGCTTTCTGGAGCGCCTTCCCAATCGTCAAGCACATTCTTGGTCGCATTACCCTGTGATCCGTCGTCGTCGCCAGAACCAAAAAGGTCTAATGCCAATCGAGTGTGGCTTACGCCCGCGTACGTTGTCACGCATCGTGGATTAATCAAGATACGAGCTGGTGTGTATGCCGAGTTTGGTACAGTTAGTCGGGTAGCTGGAAGCTCCTCGAGGGGAAGTTCAGAGTCTGGCATGGCGTCAAAATCTGATCCTGCGTTGGCATCGGGATCCACGGGGGTTTCAGGTATCTGCCGGCGATGTTTGGCCCGAACCCCTGTATTAGGTTTGATGTAGCGGGGGGCAGGGTCAGACCCTTCGTCGTCTTGGACACCCTCCAGTGCTTTGCTGACCCAAAGGTCCCTGCAGAACCATGCTTGACTGCTATCCAGACAAGGTGCATCTGGGGAGCGTTGAGTTGGGGTGTCTGAAGAAGACGAATTGTGAAAATCCAAGCCATAGCGGTACTTCAAGCCCTTGTAGTAGGATTGAGCAGGGTCTACGATATGCGTTCCAGCCTCGCAGCAGAAAACTTGAAAGGGGAGGTGTTGAGTGTATCGAGTAGCCCCATTCTTGTCTCGAGGGGGTACGGCATCAGGTTTTGAAGAAGACTTGGATTGTCGAAATTGATCGCCACGGATATCTCGAGTACGCCACCTAAAGAGGGAGTAATGCTAAGGTCCATGTATTCGCAGTTGTTCGCCAGATCTCACCTATCAGAGAAAATGAACTGCCCGCCAGACTCAGCCCAGTCCATCCCACATACCATTGCGGCTTCGTTCGCAATGCTGACCCTTAGCGTTTCCAGAATGTCGTTGGGGCAAGTGAATCCTTTGAGCCAGATTACACGGTTGAAAGAGATTTGTCTCTTTTCGTGTAGTTCCAGTAGTGGTTCTAACGCAAGGTTCCGCATATATGCCTCTTCCGAGGGGTAGTATGCAGCTGCGGGGTCGTCTGTCATCGATGGAACGCGGTGGATTCTAAAAGGTACACCAAGAAGAGTCAATACTGCTTCACAGAGATCCGTGAGGGTGGGTGTGGAATCGGTGGATCCATAATCCAACATCGAGACGAACAAATTGGATGTGCCAAGGCGCTTTGCTAATTGAACTATCACAGCGAGTTGGTCGACAAGAAAATGGTCTGCGGAGTGTATGGCCAGTGCTATGTAGTAGAGTCGATCATCTTTGGCAAGGTCGTCGTAGGCGTCTTCATCGATATTTTTGTTTTGTCCGAAAGGGCGGACCAAGGTAGGGCAGTAGGCGGCAACCCAACCGTTCAGTGACAGCAGCCCTTCTACTGCGCTGAGCACACTTTGAGTATCCGTATGGCTAGTCTCCTTGGCGGTGATGCTAAACCAGAGGTCAATGTCCTCTCGAATGCGAAAATATGGAAATCGAGCTCACAACGGCACCTGAAATCGTTCCCAAAAGTCACTGACACCAGAAGATATTAGACCGTCGAATATGTCAGGTCTAGTATCTCTACCCATCCTCCGTTGCAATGATTTGTGTTTCTGAGCATTCAGATTTTTTAGCCCAGTAACTCGTTCGATCACATTGTATCCCTGGTACTCGGAGATAGAAGACGGGGTTGTCTCAGATGAGGAAATTAGAAAAAGGAACCCTGCCAGTAATAGGATAAGAGCAAAAAGTCTTGTCAAAGTGTTTCTTCTGAGGGTGATGGCCATGCAGGAGTGGACTATACCGCGATTGCAGAACGAGTGAAAGCAATGTTTCAAGTTCGACAAAGAAGTTTATTTAGGGTGCTCAGAAAGTTAGCAAACCGACCTTAGCTCAGTTGGAAGAGCGCGAGACTGTAATGGATAACGTCATCTTGAGGTCGCCTGTTCGAGCCAGGCAGGTCGGATTATAATTTTTTTCCGAAAAATCTTTGACTTTCTCAGAGGAACCCAGCTTGCTACATAGCCATTTTCCATAACCTTAACCCTAACATTTTTCAGAATTTGCTGAAACTATGATATCCCTGCTATGGTAGTAGTGCTACATTAGCAAACTAACCCTCAGCTGGCCAGAGCTGGACAGGGCTGGACAGAGTCACAGTTTTCCCAGCACTCCCAGCAAGGTACCTAACTGGTCAGCTCTTTCCAGCTTGTCCCAGACCCAGATCACTCCAGATCACCCCAGATCACTGCAAACTATCCCACCACTTACCAAAGTGAACTAAAAGTGTAGAATTATAATTAGCCTTCTGATTGATATACTCCTGTGCAATTCACTGACGCTTCAGCTTTTTCTGATGCCAGCTCTGGCATGGGCATTGCAATCGTCATCGGCGACAGGTGGCATGCTTGGACACTCCACCCAGAGTGGAGGCACATGCGTGGCGCCCAGCGCAATATTGGATGGGGCGAAGCCGTCGGTTTCGAGCTCCTCATCCACACCCTTGATCTTCTCCCTCAGGCACATAGCCACACTATCATCTATGGTGACAACACCGGAGTCGTCGAGGGCTGGTGGAACAGAAGGCATAGGAACATTGACACCAACCACATCTTTCTTCAAATCCACAACTTCCTCCTTGAGGCTAACCACTTACAGGACATCAGGACCAGATACGTCCCCAGCGCTGCCAACCCAGCTGATGACCCATCACGTGGTTTCTATGACTCCCGCACGCACCTCCTTCCGTGTGTTCCCATCCCTCCCGAGCTTATTCCCTTCATCACAGACATTGAGGATCTCCCCCCCAGCCAGGCCAACCCAGCCGGAACCGCTCGGTGCTCCTGCCTCCCTACGGAGCATCATTGCTGTGACTGCAGCAGACACACCTCAGATTCTATTGCTAGCATTCTCCAATCCAGACAAGAAGAGCACAAGCTCATCTGTGCAACCCTCCACCTCTAAGTATCTCACGAGTTCGCGTTTCAACTCCCCCATCTCATCTGCCACAGCTTCCTCTGAGACCCTCCTGAGTTTAATCGAAACTCCAGGACCTCCCCACGCATATCACCCCTCCCTCACCCCAGTTCCATCCCCACTGTGCCCCCATTGCATCACCTGTGGCTATCCTGTTTTGCATCCCTGCAGCACTGAGATGTAGGGAGCAATGGAGATATACCCATTGTCTCCGACAAACAACTACACTGCATCCTGGACGTCATCACAGCCTCATGGTCCGAGAAGACGAAAGAAACCTACGGGACTGGTCTGCTCATTTTCCACATCTACTGCAACATCTATCACATATCAGAATCATCAAGGTGCCCGATCGCTCAACCCCTCCTCTCTGCCTTTCTCGCCAGCTGTGCTGGTGCCTATTTGGGTTCTATGCTGTCCAATTTCATTGCAGGCCTACGTGTGTGGCACATCTTGCATGGACACACCTGGGCAATGAACCAAAGTGAGCTATGTTCCCTCCTGGAAGATGTGGCTCATCTCGCCCCCCTCACATCTAAATGCTCCAAATGCATTCCCTTCGAACGTGACACCCTCCTTCTTTTCCTCACATACATGAATCTCCAATCCCCACGTGATGCAGCAATCTATGCTTGCATCGTTGTCACCTTCTATTCAGTCTCACACCTCGGAGAATTCACAGTCCCATCATTGAACAAATTTTCCCCCCTTGCTCACATGACCCCATCACACGTATCACGGCTGAAGGATGCCAACAACCTAGAGGTCATAGCCTTTCACCTCCCAAGAACAAAATGTGCACCCACCGGTGAGGACACGCAGTGTGCCCCCATACCACACCTGACAGACCCACTCTCCTGGCTTGACAATCATTTTCATATCAATGCGCCAGGTCTTAAAGAGCACCTCTTTTCGTGGAGACACCCAAAGGGCCTGTGTCCCCTCACAAAAATGGAGGTCACCTCTCGAATCAGAGAGATTGTGCATCAATTTGATCTGCTGGATCTCAAAGGGCATAGCCTTTGCATTGGAGGTACTTTACATCATTTATTACAAGGCACCCCTTTCAACATCATAAAAACCATGGGTCACTGGTCAGGAGATTCCTTCACCATTTATTTGAGGTGTCACGCCCTCATCCTCGCCCCGCACCTCCAAGAGCGGCCAAACATGGCAGACCAGCTCAACTGCATCACCATGCCACCAGTTCATTAAGAGTGAGCCTTTTTCCTTCATTCCGGGCAGAGCTTTGCTGCACGCATCACTGTTAAGACCGTTCAACTCCGGAGTTAAGAATGAAGGATATGGGCTTGGCTTCACCTTATATGGTGCGCCCTTACTAGAGTTCTGTTGCCCAATATTTGGCAGAGGAATGGAGTGTCAGAGAAGAGGATCAGAGTAGAGCTGGTTAGGCTCAAGTTTGGTTGGAGGGTTTTCAGAGGAGAGTCAAGAACTCAGACAGAGTTAGGAGTTGGTGTATAAGTTGATATTCGAACTGGAGAATACATGTGCTCGTAAGGATGTTTATATATGGAGTATGGAGACAGATTAGTAATGGAGGTCGTAAGTGAAATGGAGTCGGATGTAAGTATACTGGAGCTGTGCACCGGATGTAAGTATACTGGAGCTGTGCGCCGGATGTAAGTATGCTGGAGCAGTACTCCTAAGCGAAACACAGGATCAGAACTATCTACAGAGCAGAACTAGTACTTATATAGTAAGTAGGAATGGAGAGTGATGAGAATGAAACATAACTACAAGTCCAGAAGTCCGGAGGTAAGGAATAGGGAGAAATACTCTGGAGTTCATACTTAAGATGATGGAGTTGTGTCTCAAAGCTCGGAGTTGGACTTGGGAAGTACGGAATATGACAGTATCCCCCTCTTAGGCCTCAACCCCTGAAGGCCGTTAGCGAGGGACAATAAGGAGTTTGGAATTGGAGTCCAAAAAGTTGGTGCATGAAGCAGGATCTATAAAACCTGCTCAACTGCCTTGTACTTCTTTATCACAACCAACATTATGTCTGCTTACCCTGACATCAAGTCCTGGTCTGATGAATGCCTGGCGGAACATGAGGACGACACCAATGAGCCGTGCGAGGTGAAGTTCGCCAAGTGGAGGAGGCATGCGAAGACGAAGGAGGAGGTGGTGGTGTGGAGAAAGACAGCGGAGGAAGAGGCGGAGGTGCACTGAAAGGCGGAAGAAGAGAAGGCGCACGAAGAGGAGGAGAGAAAGTGAAAGGAGGCCGAAACAGTGGCCAAGAAGTGAGTGAGTGATATTCTGGTTCGGAGTCATGACGTTGATGCAGATAGGCCAAGGATGTCCAACAGGAGCAGCGCGCGGACAAAGGAAAGGGGAAGGCATGGGAGCAGACAGAATCAGAGGTGCCAGCATGCGCGCAATGTGAGGACCGTGGGCTCGAGTGCACACTTGGACCTGGTAAATCAACGTTGTGTGTGGAGTGTCGGGCTGTGAAGGCCAAGTGCATGCAGCCAGGAGTGGGGGAGGTGAAGACTACAAAGTGGAGGAGGAACATGGAGGAGTTGTCACTGCGCAAGGAGAAGAAAAAGAAGGCAAGGACGGAGGCATTGGAGGGTGGAGCAAGTGGCTCCAAGGGGTCGGAGTTTGGCACTGCAGAGATCCTAATGGAGATCTGCAATGTCATGAAGGGGATGTCAAGGCGGTTAGACTGCCAGAACGATCTACTAGCAAGGCTAGTAGAGTTGAAAGTGGGGGAGGTATATAGAGAGCAGGAGGAGGCGGAGTTGGAGTTGGAGGACGGGGAAGTAGGAGAGGAGTTGGAGGAGTTGAGGAAAGAGGAAGAGGAAGCAGCGAACACGAGATGGAAGGCGGAAGAAGAAGAGAGCAGAGATGGAGACAAAGAGGAGGGAAGTGGAGAAGACACGGAGATGGTAGATGAGGGTGTGTAGATAGAATGTCGAAAATGTCATTTTGAATATGACTGTTTCTCCCTCATCAGGTGGAGTAAGGACCGGGCTTGTCCGGATAACGGAGATGGAACTCCTCAACAAGCTCGGAGGCGTGCCCAAGCTCAGTGGCTAACAGCCAAGAGGTTTCATCGTCGGTTCCTTCATATTCTGACCATCGAACAAGATAAAAGAGATTGCAATTACGGTGTCGGCGATCAACCTTGGAGTCGAGAATCTCGGAGATCTCAAACTCCGGTTTGCCATCTACTTCAATTGCGGATGGGGGAGGTTGTACCCTATTCGGAATTGTGTTAGGAATGGAGGGCTCTAACTGGGAGACATGGAACATGGGGTGTATGGACTTCATGGAGTCCGGGAGACAGAGGGTAAAGGAATGAGTTCCTCCCTGAGCGATGATTGTATAGGGTCCAAGGTTCTTGTTGGAGAGCTTCTTGGAGGGTCTAGTGGAGTGGAAATATTTAGCTTTGATGAATACCTGGTCACCGACTTTGAAGTCCGGTGCCGGAGATCGCTTGGCATCTGCAGGTCCTTGATATCACGTTTGGGCATGGATCATCTCCTCACAGAGGAATTGGTGGAGGGAGTCGAGGTCGATGGAATACTCATGTGCTCTGGCAGAGGTGAGGTCTCGTTCAGGATGGATGGAGATGTTGGGGTGGTAACCTTTGTTGGCAAAGAACGGTGAGACTCCTGTAGTCACACTTGGAGAATTGTTGTAAGTGAACTCCGCGAGGGGCAGGAGTTCGGACCAGTTGTCTTGTTGGTAGTTATAATAGATCCAGAGGTACTGTTCAATGGTCTGGTTCATTTGCTCGGTCTGGCCATCTCCTTCTGGATGATATCCTGAGGTGAAATGAAGACATATGTCGAGGGCCTTGCCCAGAGAGTGGAAGAAGTGGGAGACAAACTCCGAACTTCGATCGGAGGTGATGTGGGAAGGAACTCCGTGTTTGGAGAAGACATTGAGTAGGAATATTTTTGTGAGTTCCGGAGATGTGACTGTGTCATGAGTAGGGATGAAGATGCATTGTTTTGACAATTGATCCACGACTACAAGGATAGCTGTAAATCTGGAGAACTTGGGGAGTTGTTTGATGAAGTCCATGGATATGGAGTTCCATGGCTTCTCAGGAATGGGGAGTTGTTTTAGGAATCCATAAGGCTTGTGTCTTGGAACCTTCGTGTGGGCATAGGATGTACAGGAGGAAACATATTCCTTGACAAATGTCCTGATTCCTGGCCAGGTGTATTCGCGGCGAATGAGTTCCAAAGTCCAGTTCTGGCCGAAATGTCCGGAGAGCAGATGATCATGCTTGTACCGGAGTACTTGGAGTCGAAGGTCATTTGCATCGGGGACGTAGATGTGTTTGTTGAGACAGAGGAATCCGTCGTCATCGACTGACCAACGAGAATCTGAGGGGTCGGACATGTGGAGTTTGGCTAGAGGATCTGACGGAAGCACGGAAAGGATGTCACTGTGGAGTTGTTCCACATCGAACAGGGTGCTAGCTCAGAGTACCAGAGCTGCAAGGTAAGTGGCTCAGAGGGACACAGCGAGCTGTTCTTGGGTGAAAAGGGGTGGAAATTATGGGGGTTGACGCGAGTGTAGTCCTTATCCCCCTCTTTGGGATAGACATCCCAGCGTCTAGTGAGGGCATCAGGTTTTGCGCCAAGTCATTCAGGATGAAAATGGATGATCATGTTGAATTGGGAGAGGAACTCTGACCACTGGGCTTGCCAGCGAGTCAGGAGTTTAGTTGTCGCGAAATATTCCAGGTTCTTATGGTCGGTGACAACGTCGATGGGGATGCCGGAGCCTTCAAGGTAGTGCCGCCAAGTCCAAAAGGACTCGTGAATGGCGAGAAGCTCCTTGTCGTGGGTGTCATAATTGAGCTCAGGAGCAAACAATGTCTGGGAGTAGAATGCGACTGGCTGGACTTCTTCATCCAGACAACGGAGAGAAAGAATGCCGGCAATTGCGTAGTCGAAGGCATCTGTTTCTACAATCAGCAGAGTGTCTGGCATCCAATGAGTTAGTATAGGAGCAGTGGTGAAAGCTTTCTTGAGAGCATTGAAGGCGGAGCGGCAGTCGTCAGAGAAGTTCCATGGTATACCTTTGTGAGTGAGGCGGGTTAAAGGAACAACAATATTGGAATAATTATCAATGAAGCAGTGGTAAAAGTTTGCGAAGCCGAGGAAGGACTGGATGTCCTTGACTTTACGAGGCTCGGGCCACTCCTGAATAGTCTGAATCTTGTCTGGAGACATAGTCAGACCGGAGGGTGAGAGGCGATATCCGAGATACTCGGTGGAGTCAGTGGACCATTCATATTTCTCAGGCTTTGCATAGAGGCCATGCTTGCGAAGTCTTCGGAGGACTTCTCAGACATGCTCCTTGTGGGAGGCCTTGTCCTCGGAGTATATCAGGATGTCATCCAAATAGACTATAATGCAAACATCTAAAAGATCAGTGAAGACAGTATTGATGAACCACTGGAAAGCCGCAGAGGCGTTGGTGAGACCAAATGGCATAACTAGCCACTTGTATGAGCCATAGTGCGTCCAGAAGGACGTCTTCCACTCATCTCCCTCGGTGATGCAGACTAGGTGATAAGCATGCCAGAGGTCAAGTTTAGTGTAGATTTTTGCGCAGCTCGGAGCATCTAGGAGGTTGGAGATGCAGGGAAGGGGATAGCGGTCTTTCTTTGTGATTTTGTTCAGTCCTCAGAAGTCGATGCAGAGGCGGAGTGAACCGTCCTTCTTGCAGACAAAGAGAACTGGAGCAGCGTGGGCGGAGGAAGAGGGATGGATGAACTCCATTGCTAGGTGCTCATCGAGGAAGGTTCAAAGGGACTCGAGTTCAGAAGGGGAGAGGAAGTACGTAGTGCCCAACGGAGGAGAGGCTCCTTCCTCCAAATCAATCTTGAGATCGTGTTCCCAGTGTGGGACAAGTGTATCTGCCTTGCTCTTGCTGAAGATGTCAGCAAAGTCATGATATTCCAGAGGAACACTGGAGAGGTCAATGGGATCAGAGGAGATGGAGGTGGAACAGAGGTCACTCTCATTAGGGCGGATCTGCATACTAAATTGCACGGAATCCTGGAGGCGACAAGCCAATGCAAATGCAGGTGCACTGATGAGCGCGATCAGGGGAGCCTTGCGATCAGAGAAATACGGTGGATTGGATGGGGTGTCAGCCAGAGAAGAAGAGTCCGGAGACTGCGGAGGGGAGCTCGGGGTTGCTGGCATGTTCTGTTCAGGTGAGTGGAACAAAATACTGCTCGAAACCCAGTCAATCAATGGATTGTAGCGGGTGAGCCAGTTGTGTCCTAGCACAAGGGAACAGGAGCCATCCAGCGAGTGACGTAGAACATCATCGGAGTAACGTCACTGGTTTGGAAATGGACAGAGAGTTTGATAGCTTGAGTGATGGTGCTATTTGAGGTTCCATCAAAGAGTTGGAGTTGGAGCGGGGGTACGGGATAGGTAGAAAGTTTGTGTTTATTCACAAAGGAGGTATCTATAAAACAGTCAGAGGATCTGGAGTCTACAAGTGTGGAAAAGGGAGTGATTGGATAAGATGCGAGTGAGACGGAAGACATAAGGGACTTGAGATCTGAAAGAGCGGACACATTGAAACAGATCTCCTTGATTGCACGGTTTGGTTCAATGCAACCTCCTTCCCATGTGGAGTCTGGGAGGCTGCAGACTATTTTTTTGTCTCCGTGGAGACCTCTGGTTTGGCTTCTGGAGTTGTGGTTGCAGCACGGGCCTTGGATGCATGGGAGGTGGACTTTCTACAATCTTTGGCCATGTGGCCAGCAAGACCACAAAACATGCAGAGCTTGTTGTCAAAGCGACGTTTGCGCTCTTCGGGGGTGAGTTTGCTGTCCTTGCCTAACTTCAATAAGAGGTCGGGCTTCGGAGCAGTGGAGGTGGTGGCACCTTTGCCCTTGGACTCCTTAGAGTCCTTGGAGGTGCCGGAGTTGTTGTTGGAGGATGCGGGTGTGGAGGATTTGTCGGAGAAGGACTTGGGTGTGGAGGACTGGTTCGTCAGCTTTGTCTGGCGACTGACTTCCGACTTGCGCTCCCAATAGTGCGCGTCAATGGATTGAGTGAGGTTGTGCATACCTGCGAGGGTGGTAGGTTTGCCAATATGAGAAATCTTGTCTTTGATGCAGTCCAGAAGTCCGTTGTAGAAGTGGTGGCAGAGAGCTCCTTCTCCGTAACCACGGACTTGACAAGCGAGGCGGTTGAACTCAACCATGTACTTGTTAACGTGCTGACCATCCTTCATTGTGAGGTGATCAAGCTGGTGCTCCGCATCACCAACTGGATCGTGTGGACTGAAATTGGTCTGGAGTTCTCGGACAAACCTGGTATAATTGTCCATCCAAAGAGGATGGAAAGCGGGGTCGCTCATCTCAAGTAGATCCAGTTCGAACCACTCGAGGGCGATGCCTTTGAGATAGGACTGCGAAAAGGTAACCTTAGTGCGGTCTTTCTTGAACACATTGGGACGATCCTGGAAGTTGAGCTCACATTGGACCAAGAAGGCCCAGAGCTTGTGGAAGTCCATGCCATCGAACTGGTCCGGTTCTCGGACTTTCATTCTTTGGCCGGAGTTGGAGGGGCACTTGGTGGACTTAGTGAGTCCACTAATGGCGTCAGTGAGGAGGGCGAGGATGTTTCTAGGAATGCGCTCGTCTCTGTCACTGTTGTTCAAGCTACTGTCGTCATTGCTATCTCCGGGGGAGTCTGGGTCATCGGGAGGGTTTGCTCTTTGTGGGGGAGTGTGTTCGGTCTCTGACTCTTGATCAGAGTCTCTGAACAACTCTGTGATCCGAGCAGCTGGAGTTGGCAAGGCTGGGTGATTAATATGCTGCCTCATAGAAGTGGAAGGGGCTGGAAAAGGATGAGCAGAGAAACCCTGGAATGGAGGAGTGTTAAAGTCCGGAGGTCCGAAGGTCCGGAGTTCAGCAGAGCAAGTCCAGTGCTATTCATACCAGAGCTCAGCTGTTGCCTAAAGTGGGTGAGAACAACTGTATTTACCTATTCGTACCGGAGCTATAGTACATTAGCCTTAAAGTAAATAGTATGGAGCAAGTAACTCACCTCAGCTGTTGCCTAAAGTGGGCGAGAACAACTGAGGTGCAAAGGGAAGAAGTGGGAGATTATATACTGTATGGTGAAGGCAAACTCATACCTCAATAACTGTCAGGGAAGAGAAGAAAAAGACAAGTATAGTAAGGAGGTGTTACCAAGTTACAACACTACTGTAAGTGAAAAACAGCGTTCCGGAGTTAGCAACTCCTGAACTCTGGAGCGGTGGGATGTTTAGGTGATTCTGTCGGAGGACCGGACAACCGGAATACCTTCTGGAGTAAGTAATATCTTGTCAAGGAGCGGGATTAATACCTCAGTGATTGTTGCCTAAGGTACTGAAGAGGTTGGAATGGAATGCTGGAGGGTCTGGGATGGTGGTACCAAAAGCAGTATGCGAGTGAGTTGCTCGAGTGGTCATGGTGTAGAACTCTTTAGCAAGTGGGAGTTCGAATATACTGTTAAGAGCGTTCAACTCCAGTCTAACTCTGGAACTCTGGAGTTAAGAATGAAGGATATGGGCTTGGCTTCACCTTATGTGGTGCGCCCTTACTAGAGTTCTGTTGCCCAATATTTGGCAGAGGAATGGAGTGTCAGAGAAGAGGATCAGAGTAGAGCTGGTTAGGCTCAAGTTTGGTTGGAGGGTTTTCAGAGGAGAGTCAAGAACTCAGACAGAGTTAGGAGTTGGTGTATAAGTTGATATTCGAACTGGAGAATACATGTGCTCGTAAGGATGTTTATATATGGAGTATGGAGACAGATTAGTAACGGAGGTCGTAAGTGAAATGGAGTCGGATGTAAGTATACCGGAGCTGTGCGCCGGATGTAAGTATGCTGGAGCAGTACTCCTAAGCGAAACACAGGATCGGAACTATCTACAGAGCAGAACTAGTACTTATATAGTAAGTAGGAATGGAGAGTGACAAGAATGAAACATAACTACAAGTCCAGAAGTCTGGAGGTAAGGAATAGGGAGAAATACTCTGGAGTTCATACTTAAGATGATGGAGTTGTGTCTCAAAGCTCGGAGTTGGACTTGGGAAGTATGGGATATGACAGTCACAGGCTCCTTCTTCATGGGATTGCAGCTCACTCTCATGGCCAGGACAGTGCCTCAGGCTGGAAAGCCCTCCAGGCTTTTGCCCATACCTTTCCTAAACCATAATTGGTTTCTTTAGTACTCTCATTCCACATTGTGCCTACCACATTTGCATATGATTTCTTTACTGGCTGACCAGAGCGATCAATACTCATGGACCTCTTATGTCATCAGACTTTATTCACACACATAAAGACTGGGCTCTCAGAGAACATCATCTGGCCACCAATTCCCTCCTTCCCATCCATTAGAATACAGCAAACAATTCATTACATATGATGATGAACATACTTTTGCAGATGTCAACCAAGGAAGCCTGGACTGAATACATCCAGTCAGTCCTACTGAGCATTGGCACACTTGGCAAGTCCTCTCTCAGCCACATCCTATGAAATGACAAGCTCTTTGGAGAGCTGTTACACTTGGCCCGAGAACAGACAAGCAGAACTCAGTAAAGCTAAGACAGAGGAGATGACTTAACGACGGAGTCCGATGATAACTTCCATGAGGGGCTTCCAAGTGGTGGTACGACCAACTAGTACACACTAGAAGGCGGAGACTTCCCTAGCGATGGCTAAGGTGGTAGACAAAGGTAGAAATGATGACTCAAGATGAGCCAGGCTTAGAGGAGAGCGAGAGGAGGAAAAGGCAGTGATGTATAAGATAGACTGAGTAGGTCTAAGCTAGAGTTACATCGATGCGAGGGTTCGGTTTATATAAGAAATGAGCCTGAGAAGTAAAGTATAAAAACAGGTATATATACGTCATCATAGAAACCCATGGAAGGGTATGGAATAGTGATGACGTATCTCGATGCGTAAGTGTAGAAAGACATAGAAGGAGGTAGAACAACGCTGACGTGTCATATGAGTAATCAATGATGAATAAAAAAGAGAAAAGAGATGCATCGAGCGGGGCTCGAACAGCTGATGCAATAGTCCATAGACAAGTCAAGAAGAATGTAGTGAAAGGAAAAGAGTACGCAAGAATCGTAAGAAGAGCTTTTTGATATGTTCAAGATGAAGCATTTCTAATTGTGTGACAACCTAAGAGCCTGTCTCAGCATTAGAAACATGGTGACTTGTACATCACTATTATGGCCAGTGTTATGTTCAAGCAGCTCAATGAGTCATCCTTGGTCATATTCTGCCATGATCTAATGTGTCTTGAATCTGGTGAGGAACACATCCATGGGAGTGGTGCAGCACTGGTGCCTGGCTTGAGCAACATAATTGCTTTTTGGTGATAATCTTTTTCATTTGTGGAATGGAAATGGCTATCCACTATTGTGGGAACTATGTCCATGTCATCATCTCTTCTGAAGTAAGCATCACATTTAGCTGAGCATGTGCAAATGTGCCAGCATCTCTTCTGGTTATTCTGGACAGTACAGTACAGATACCCACCTGTCCTGATAGTG